>WEIS01069909.1:8441-40773 GCA_013389965.1 Todus mexicanus
GCTGTGTTTCCAGGGGATATCCTAAGGTCCAACGAGCTCTTAAAGAACATGAAAGCATTAATTCTTCTTTGACATGCAAAAATATCGCTCCTGAACAGACATTCCTGAAGTGCGCATAAAAGCATCCTTTGCAGCCAGTGGTAGAAGCGGACATGGAGGTAACACGCAGAGAGCTGCACGCTCCCGGTATAGCATCAGTGACAGGCCACAGTGCGTGGTGCAGCACCATACATCACTGAACGAGCCGGGGCGTCAAAGCCTCACGCTTCCACCAACTTCACCGCAAGAGTTGCAGGCACTCTGAACAACTATACCAAATTATATTCAGGCACAATCCTTTCATGCCGCAGCTCGGTGATCACATTACGGTAAGATAAGCCACCGTGGCCACCAAAGCAGCTGTCCCGGGCTCACCCCCTGCTTTTTTTCAAGGGTTTTTTGTGGTGGTGGGGTTTTTTTTCTCTTCTTTGTATTTTTTGTTGATTTTGTTCTCACTAGGGATTGAGCTTCCCTATTGCAAATATGCCTGTGAACAAAAGGGAGGGAGGGAGATAGGAACGGGTGCCTGGGGCAGGCGGGAGGGATCCTTTCCATGTCCATGGCAGCTCAAACTGTTTGTCAAACAACAGCCGGAGTTGAGGCAACCAAGATGGTGTGTAAAGACCAGAAAGTACCTTCAAGAAACATACTGAATGCTATCAAAATACCCAAGTCTTAAATAGACACATGAAGTATTTAAATGCTTTCACACCCATAACAAATTTTGTTTACTGCCCAGCATTTAAACAGCTTTTTCTTTACTATTGTAAGATTGTTCCCAAACAGTGTGAATTTGATGTTGCGATGAATAGTAGCACTTCGACTCCTATTTACAACCCATTCAGAAACATAATTCCACAAATAGCAGGCAGGATTTCCAGACTTTATGAAATAAAACCTGTTCTTGGCTCAAAAGAAGTTGTGCAAATTAGCTGACAAAAATCACTGCCTTTTGTTCTTCCTCTCCAATATAGAAAATTAAAGGAAAAAGAGGATCACTAAGTGATACGAAACTTTATTAAAACCATCAGAACCCACAAGCATTGTTAACGTCCCTCTTGTAATTATATGCAAAATGCTCAGTATCCAAGGAGACAGCGTAGTAATGAAGTTGGAGACTACTGTATAAATGCACCTTCTAAATCACCACCAAGAATGTCTATTCCAGAGGAACTGGCCAGTTTATTAGCATGTGACACCCTGATCGCTTAGACATGCTACGGCTTAAAAACAAAAAGCTAACAAGCTACTTTTGCATAAAGGACCCTTTTGTCTTCTCTGTATGAACAGCCTCGTCTTAGCATCTAGTTACACAGTTCCTCTGCAGAGTTGCAGATTTCTCTAAGCCTGTATTCACCTTCATGAGAGTTGTTCAGAAATCAGTAATGATGGGCACTAATTAAACTGCATAACCAGCAACAAATGAAGCAGAGATGCTGTCCTTTGCTCCAGGTTCTCAGAAAAATGAAATGTGCAATTGGAGAAATACTGAAACTTTGCTCTTCTCCTGAGCCCATTGATCTGAAATCCATTTCATTAGCACCAAACACTAACACAAACTGACTTATGCCCACATTATTAAAATTAATTTTAAAATGAATAGTTATACTTTAATATCAACATTCTCATTCTCGTATCTCATTCTCGTACCTCATTCTCAGGATGATTCCTAGGAAGACTGTCAGGTCTACAGTAAGGAAATCAATGCAAAATAAACTCCCGCTTCTTGGTGTTAGCACTTACACCATCATGCCAAATCCCTAGTTTTTAGGCTCAGTTTCAGCAAGCATTCATTTATTCTCCTGATCTCTGTGGCAGCTTATTCCACCCAACAACACTGAATATAAAGCAGTTCCAGACAGGTTCAACCACCCTGTCACTTTGTGGATGAACTTTGGTATTCCCCCCTTCCAGTATATCTGACAGCTTTATAGGAGCACATACCTCAACATCCCTGCTTTCTCCATCGGATGCCCCTGTAATCTTTCTCTGTGACCTTTACATTCCCTTTGGCTCATTCTTTTCCATGACTGTAACACCCTTTATATAAGCAGATAGCCTAAGCTACACACAGTATTTCCAGTCTGGCCTCAGGCAAGAGATACCCATGTGCTAGAATAACCCGGCTGCCAGCTCCTGCCCAACAGCGCACACAGTCATACAACGCCATCACTTTTTTGGATGCTTTCAGACACTGTGCTGATTTGGTAAAAAAAAGCTCCATCGTCTTCATGCTGCCTCCTCTTTTGTGCCTTGTCTCTTCAGTTTTCACAAAATTTACTCCTTTCCCACTGTAACTCTCATTGCCTTTGTATGCATATCTGAAGGCAACTTGTTCACTCTTCTCTTTCCACTCACAATGTTTTGGTGAGGGTCTTGCATCACTGAAACAATGCTCATATCTGCAGCAAATTCTGTTGCTTTTCTTACACCTCCTCTCATTCAGGTCAGTGTGGAGCTGATCTTTATTTCTCACCACCACAAACAGCTTCATCTCACAAAACACCTCTCTGCTTTGTCTGGTGTTTTCTCTTCTCAAGCTCTGAAGCTCACTTTCACACACCACAATAACTGATCTTACCCAATTAACCTTTTTAGCTGGCTGCTATGCCTACGACATTTTCTTACAAGGCCATAGAAATTAGGGCCACAGCTTTCTCTCACTATTCCTTTTCTCTCTCTGTCAATATCTCCCAGTTGTACAGCATGCCCTAATGGCAATTTCTGCATTGTACCAGTGTGTCTCTAAATCTGGCTTATAGTACCTTAATTACCTGATGCTTTCCTAGATCTCTCTTTAGACTACTTTAAATCCCCTCTATAATTTCATAAATTAGTTACCAGACTGGCAGCACTGGTTTTTTTTAACTTTTGCTTATGACCAACAGTGACCACAGCAGTAATCTTGAGAATGTTAATCCTCTCTCAAAAGCCACATAAGAGGTGGAATTACTAGAAACATTACACATACGAAGTCAAAGCCCAGCAATGGTCAATATCAATTAGCACTGTGAGAGCTGGTGCACCTTAGCCAGGCACTTTCCGCCTATTGGAAAATGATAATTAAAAGTTACAACTCCCACCAAAGCTGGTAAAAATACAGAAAACTCAAGTAAGGGAAATTTCAATAACCTTCCAAGAGGCTATTGCTTATGTAGACTCATCAAGAACTCACCAGCAAGGAAACATTGAGGGGACCTGAAATAATTTTATCTATGACATGCAAGTGCTGGATGCAAAGCTGCAGGCATTAACTCACTCCATAAAGTCCATCTCCAGAAGGGTAGCCCTCCCAGCCAAGTCACTGGTGGCCTCATTTCCAGCAGTACAAGGCACCTTTAACTCTATTCACGGGCAATGTCACTGTTCACTACCATAGGAAAGCTGAGTTCTTCACCTCTCTCTGTTTTAGCTTACTTACTGTGGTTCATGCTTATCTGCCTGCTGTCAATGTTGTGAGGTTTAATTAGTTTTGGTCTGTAAAACACACTGAGATCCCCCGGAAAAGCTGCACATGCATTCACAGTAGGATCCCTGCAGGATACTGTTCTTGGCATCCCCAGAGTAACCAGCACGAGCAGCCAGAGGACAACTCCAAAGACAAGATGCTCAAAGTGCTAAGCTGTCTGAATCCTGCTCAGTATCTGGAGGATCAAAAGTTTCAGGGGCAGCATCTTGGTGCATGTGGGATGTGGAAGTTAACAGTGGTTTTACACAAAAGCGCTGGCAAAAACATTCTCATCAGCATCTTTGAGCAAAAACAAAGTCAAAACAAAGCCCACCTTGAAATGAAAATAATAAGGGGGGGAAAGGAAATCAACAACACTAACAAAAGCACCATATGTTTTTTGCTTTGTTTTGTTTTAAATATCCCAAACAGCTTAAAGTTGCACAGACTTCTGTATTCATTAATTGCTCAGGACACAGATTTATTTATTTATGGCTCAGAAAAGGATTCCCAGCTCAGAGGCTTTCCAAAGAACAACCCTCCCCAGTTCTGCATGGCCACCTCACCCAACTCGCCCTGCCATTTCTTATTCTGATGCTAATGCAGTTCAAACAACCCAAGTCTGCATTTTTTATCTATGCAATAAGCCTATTTTTAGGTCACTTAGTTGTGGCAGTGTAAATCACAACGTTCCCATAGAGAAAAATCTGATTTTATTTACTCTTGGGGACAGAGAAGGGTGAAGAAGAATAGTTCATTATAAAAATGTGCACTTTGTGGTGCCAAATTCAAGCCTCACTGAAATTGGTCTGATTTTAAACAGCAGCTAAAACACGACAAACAACACATTTTAATTAAGACTTGCACAGCTACCTTCAGGATAGGATACCATGAAAACACCTGATCATGCAAAGGCATATCATATTATGTAATTAATATATATTATTAGCTCTTATTCAAAGTCTGTTGGAATAAAAGCCAAGATCTCATTGATCTCTGCGGGCTTCAGATCCCTCTCTTTCCCAAAATAAACCTGAATTCTGCCACTCTGGGTTTCACAAGTATCCACACAGGGATATTCACAGGGCTTCTCACAAGAGGGAAAAACCATGAAGTTGAAGCCATCCATGAAAGGTACTGGATTTATTCCAGATGTGGAACTGTTTTTAATTAATTTGGAAACATTTGAAGTATTCTCTCATTAAATATGCTTTGCATTTCACACATGCACATAAGAGAGTAAAAAAAAAACCCCAAAACCACCCAAAAACTGAAGCCAAAATCATGCCTTACTAAAAAAACTCTGACACTACTTTTAGCAAAATTAGGTTCACATGAAGACAAAAGTTACAGCACTGCCATAACACACCACATCAACAACCAAAGCATGTGGTTCTTGCGCTGCCCATCCCCAGGAAACCTCACCTTGACCTGGAGGAGTCACTGGTTGGAAACTCTCCCGCCTCCACTTAGCCCTGCACCTCTCTGCACAAGATACTTCCCAGTGTGCCCATCTCCATCACCCAGGGCAATACTTTTAAGTTCAAGACATCCACAGTCTAGAGAAGTATGAAACAACTTTTAGTAAATCTATATGCCAAATCATCATTATCAGTAAAGGTTTTACATGTGACCACACAGAGTAAGATCCAAGCAGCCAAGAAGGGAGGAAAGATACTTCCTTCAACTTTTGAGGTCTTGAGCTAATGCCTACCAGCCACCTGTCACCATTCAACTTCAATTAAAACAACCTATCTGCATACCACAGTCACCTACAGATGTGAGAAGCAAACAAGAAACTTACAGCCTCCTGCTTTTGTCAACTTCACAGTAAAAAAGCTCCATCACATTTGTGAATTTGGATGCCTGCACCAAGGCTGGACCCACTCCTGTCCAAGCCAGTAAGAGGAAGATTGTACACAGCAACACTTGGGCAGATCCACACACAGAAAACCACAGACCCTCCAGCACAGACAAAGCACAGGTAGATTTCTGCTATACCCAAACTTGTAACGGGACACCATTCACTCCAGAAGCGTGGCCTTCCTTCAGGAAGAGGACCTGGATCAACGCAAGCAACGCCCCACGCGAACACTGCTGGATGCTCCCGGCATCCAGAGGATCCAGGTCAGGTCGACTATTTCCAGTGCACATTGCAAACCCTTACGTAGACATCGTCGTATCTGGTATTCCGTGGTACCAGACATTATCATATCGCAGCTCTTGTCTCCCCTCTAGTGGTTGACCCACCACAACCGCCTGCATGTCTTCTGCTGTCGCTGCCAAAGGCACGAAGGCTGGAGCGTGTCCGCTGGCAAAGCCACCAAAGCTGAGCTTCTACATCTCCAGAGCCCGGGCTCAGTGCCACGGCCAAGCAGGGATGTGGTTGCACAGGGAAAACGCTCAAGGCAGAAATGAGCACATCTGGGCAGAAGAACAGCGCTGCTGCTTCCACAGGAGCCCAAGACTCCCGTTTCGTTTCTGAGGCATGGTGAACAAAATCACCATTTAGTATGAAGAACCACAGCTCAATTCAGAACACCTTTTAAAAAAAATATTATTTATCAGAGACCCAAAAGAATCAGGTATTTGGTGACTATGAAACTCTCAAACTTTTCCTGCCCCAAAACTAAGTTTTATATTGGGCAACAGCGGTTTTGTCACCGAGGGTCAAAATTAATTCTAGTGATCACCAGACAAGTCAGTCTCTCAATGATGTTCAATCAATTTTACCAAGCACTACCAAACTATATGATGCTCTCCTGTTCAAAACAATCATACAACATAAAAAAAACCAAACCCCAAACTTTACATTTCTTCACAAGCAATTTTTTTTTCTTCTCTGAAAAAAACAAGCAGGAACATTCAAGTTTCTTTCCTTTGGTTGCCAGTGCTAAAATATGCTAACAGCATTAAGGCAAGGGACGACTTGCAGAGCTCACAATCTGTATTCAGCATAATTAGCAGATGCCAATTTAACTTATTACTGCTTCTTCCTTTCTATATTATAAAAAGGATGTCAATGAAAACCTGTTATCTAAATGACTGTTTTCTCAGTGCTGATATAAAGCAACAATCATGGGAAAATAGAGCCACAGAGCATGTGTTAGGAAATATCTGATCTGGAAATGACATTATAAATAGCCACAGTAAAAAAAGAAATTAATGCCTGTAGACAGGACTTTTCTATCTTCCTTCACACTTTGCATTTTTAGACTGTTTTTAAACTAATTACATATTTGGTGGCATTCCGAGCTATTCAAATAAGCAATGCAACGTTCAAGGTAAAGCGGCATTATTAAATGAGGTTGCTCAACTGCCTCAGCCACTGATCATTTCAAAGTATGAGAAATGAACACTTTTAAGATGCGTTTTCTGAACCGAGAACTACCAGCTAAGAAGTAAGAACACAAATAATACCTGCAAAAGAAACCAAAGTGAGCCCCCAAAACCAGCCTGTTCCAAAATGCCAAGTAACGGACTGTGTCACAGTTAAGGGGACAGTCACAGAGCTCACTTCTCCCATCTGCAAAGCTGGAACATAGTAATTAAAACAAAGCCCTCTTGAACTAAGAGGCTGTTGAAAGATGCACCCAGAGCGCGCACACAAAAAAGCAGCGCACACCAAGGTTGCGGATTAAACAGGTTTCTAACGCATAAATGGTACAATGATCCAGTCCAGGCATTATTTGCTGCTACTCCTGCTTGGTGAAGATGCCCCCCCACTAACATTTCTGGATATTACAATGCAGTGAAAAAAAAATAGTAATAATAAACTATCTTCTGACTCTCTGGGCTTAGTCGAAAAGCCTTGTAAAGCTATGCTTCTCTGCAGCTTTAATCGATTTCAGCTATAACTTCATTTGTTATGCCTAACAGACAGTGTAAACTTCACCCTTCCTAGGAATTAAGAAGAAAATAACATCGCGTCCTCTTCCATAAGCAGTGTATGTAAAGTACAAAACAGAACTGCTGCACACATACCCCAATTAAATTGGTCTCTGTGGAAACTAATAACTTTCCACAGTATGCACTGTAATCCAAGTAATAATTTTAAACAGGCATAAGCTGCAGTGTGCTGAACTAAGGCATTCTTACCTTGCAAAGAGTGCTTGAAGACGTTTAGTTACAGTAAAAGGAGAACGTGCATGTTGCCAAGTATTTCCCATGTAAAGGGGATATGCTCTACCCCACACATGCGCACGCACACACCAACTGGGTGCGTGTGCTTCCTAGGTAGAGAAAGAGGACCAGAAAAGATAAGCAGCAGCTAAAAACGCCCCAGCTTTATGTCTCAATCAGTGGTTGAGTAAAGCTGGAGGAACCATCTGAGATGAAAAGGGAAAAAATTCCAAGAAACAAGATTTTTTTTTTTTCCCCTCCCTGGATGCAAAGAGCTTTGCTTGGCTGACCTATAATATCTTAACACAAAAATCTTCATAACCCACCTCCCTCCTGAGCCAGTTAGTTGCATATGTCAAATGACACTGCACAAACAACGCACAAAGACTTTAACAGAAAATATTAAAGAACCCCTTACCTTTTAGTCAGAATAAGTGACAGGTAACAGGCATGAGAAACTCAGTTGGCACAGTTGCTGTGCATATTTCTCTGCGGACTTCTCCTTAGTGGTCCCAAAAGCACTGAACATAAAAAAACTCCAGCCTGCCTGCTTCATTCTTCAGCAACAGAGATACATGCTGTCACGGTAACGTGAAAAAGCGAAAAGAACTACAGATCTTAGTTTTTAAAGCCTTTGTGTTTATAGGGAAGAAAAAAGAGGGAGTGGGGAAAAGAAGGAACAGAGCAAACACTTTTTTCTAAGAGAAAGCTGGTCTAGGCTGTAGAAGTAACCACAGCACAGAATGATTCAGTTTGAATTTCCCTGTTTGCAAGCTCCTTGGGAAAAACTNGATGCAAGCAGAAGCCTTGATGTCTAGTGCACTTACATTTTATGCGGTGCACAGTGGGTCCCCTCCTCCCTGCCTGCCTCCCTCCTTTCTTCCCTCCCTCCATCCCTCCCTCCGCCCTCCCTGCCTAGGAAGCTCTCCCTCTCAGGGGACAAGAATTACAGTGGACCCAATTAACACTGTACTTTGCTGGCTCCTTGGTATGATCGATATTAAATAAGCTGAGTTTTAGCAGCACTGAAAAATAAAGCAGCCGTGTAAAGCGTGGCTGATGGAGGCTGCGTTTCCACCCCCTCCCAACGCTACTCCCCCAGTCTCGAAGCGATCCAACGCTGGAGAAAAAAAATACTGAAATAAACCAGTGCCAGCACCAGTGACACGAGCTGCATCAGATATTTGTTAGAAACTTGATGGAAGCCGAACAGTGGCTGCTCATTTCACTCGCTTCGACAGTACTTAATAATAAAGTGGATTTACAAATCAATGGAAGGAATCCAAAGGTTCACAAACAGGCTCTTTCATCAGGTCCGCTGCCTGACCATACAGNCGCAGACGTAGGGGGGGGGGGGAGGAGAATCAGTCTTTAGGGAAAAAAAATCAAATGCATGGATGGGGGAAGGGAGAGAGGAGGAGGGTACTGCTCCTATGTGACATACATATGGAATGAGCATTAGAACAATGCTGACAGGACAGCTAAGCAACTGCACTCTGGGGCAGCAGTTTTCAAAGCAGAGCTTTTGCAGCTTTGCAGAAAGCAGAAGAAAACAATAAAAAAAGCCCTCCGCAAAAAGGNCTCCCTGCCTAGGAAGCTCTCCCTCTCAGGGGACAAGAATTCCAGTGGACCCAATTAACACTGTACTTTGCTGGCTCCTTGGTATGATCGATATTAAATAAGCTGAGTTTTAGCAGCACTGAAAAATAAAGCAGCCGTGTAAAGCGTGGCTGATGGAGGCTGCGTTTCCACCCCCTCCCAACGCTACTCCCCCAGTCTCGAAGCGATCCAACGCTGGAGAAAAAAAATACTGAAATAAACCAGTGCCAGCACCAGTGACACGAGCTGCATCAGATATTTGTTAGAAACTTGATGGAAGCCGAACAGTGGCTGCTCATTTCACTCGCTTCGACAGTACTTAATAATAAAGTGGATTTACAAATCAATGGAAGGAATCCAAAGGTTCACAAACAGGCTCTTTCATCAGGTCCGCTGCCTGACCATACAGGAAGTTTGCTGAAGGGGTCTGGGGGCTGTTTCACCAGCACACTTGTTTTCAATGGACTCCCAACAACAGGACTTGTTTGGTTTCGTGAAAGAAATGCAGTAAGAGGTTCACTGCTTTAAGGGAATGCAGCCTAGTGTGTTTACTGCTTCGCTCCCGCAGCACGTGCGACCAGGCATCCTACAAATTGCAAATTATTTTAATTTGAAGGGGGAAGTGCTTGGGAGGCAGTAACCTTCTTTGGTCCTGTTTTGCCTCATCTATCAATCACAGATTGCCATGTAGAAACAATCTACTACAGGCTCTCTCTATAGAGGAAAAGCAATTACTAGCATTAACTCTTGCTGCTGCAAATTAATGCAATACAGTCCACAACTGATAGAGTCTCCCTGCAAGCCATTAATCTAAGAATACATGGGTGGTTTGCTTCAATCCAACCGACCTGAAATTCTCAGGTTAAGAGCTCCCCTTCCCCTTTCCATGTTTGTAGTCATGATTGTGAAACTCAGTAGAGGGAAATGCAAGCCATATTGTTATCTGATGGGGCCAATACAATGCCAAGCTAACAATATCAGTGAATCTGCCTAGAAATACAGAATTTCACCACTGGTAGCTGCTTTTCTTTTTTTGTTTCTGGGGTGGTCATAATCTTCAAATCAAACCCAATAAATAGCACTGGGCAATATCCTTGATTGAACAGCTGGGTTGACCATTGACTTGAATCCATCTTGTTAAATTAATGTGAGATTGCATTTCCATACAAATAAGATCAATTAAAAATACTCGTAAAACCATGCTACCAAAGGCAGTGAAGAGTTAAATTAATTAACTCAAAAAGCCTCCGATTAAATAATGCCAAGGTTGTGATTTCCCTTCTCGCTGAGGGAGAAAAAAACCCAGCAGCAGGACAAAATACTAGTTAGTGACTACTAGTAGTGGCTCCAAACGCCACCCTGTTTGTTCGAAATTCTTTACAATACCTAGTAACATCCTTCACAGATAAATGTGGAGTATGCATAAATGTTGAGCAGTGGTCTACCATTCCAACAGATACCATAAACCACAAAGGCTTATTTAAATGGGAAGACCCAAAAGGGCACATGTATATTGTTTATGCATGTGAAGTCCACATCTCTTAAGCTAAAGTAATTTCCAGCTCTTACACTTACATGTATTGATTTCACAAAAGTAAGGTAGCTGACAAGTTTTTTTGGTGTAAGAAGGGTCAGGGAAGAAGTACCTCTGAGTAACACAGCACTAAGCAGGGCAATGTTGGGTTGTTACTTGAATGAGAGGAAAAGACAAAAATACGCATAGCAAATCACAGAAAAGGATGCAGATCTTCATGCTTCATAGTCATCAGCGACACAGCACCACAGTACAGCAAACATACTGGATGTGAAACAAGATACAGAGATCACTGATAATGCCAATCTAATGGTCCAGAGTTTGCGAAATCACATTCCCCTTTCAGTTCCCTGCTCTAAGTTAGGGGGCAATGTCAATTGGTTAAAGTGTCCCTGAAAGCAGCCTCAACCTTGCACAGAACGCTTCTCTTTGCAAGGGGATCAAAGCACTTGGCAAGCACTTTGGGATCCCATCTGAGTGAAAAAAGATATCCATTCCATTTGCTACAGAAAACATACCAACCTTTCATGAAAGCGTGAGACATGAAGACAAGCTTCAGCCAGGAGAGCTGAGGAAAGTCTTGCAAAAAAAGGAAAGACCCTGAAAGGGCACCCAGCCCTCAAAGTTGCCCTCTTGTCTGCAACTACAGCCATGAAGTGTTGATGAATTCAAGCCCTATTTGACAAAAGGCAGAGGAAACACATCCTAGCTATTAAGTTATTTACAAAGAAAAACACTGTAATATGGATACAATCCACTGGATATATCCAGGCTGAAGAGGTCCAGTGGGTAGCTACACTTTGGGAAAGGTTGAGGTTTATAGCTGCAGAGGGGATCGTAAGTGCTCTTGGAACCCATAAATGATCCATCAGTCGATCTGTCATCTCAACACTCCTAGGCACTAGAAAAGTCTTTATTATCCCCATTTTAGAGATGATGATTTGAACACTGAAAGCCTAAACTGCCTCCCCAAGGAGATGCAAGAAGTGCTGGAGAATAGCAGGGAACTGATTCCAGGCTTTTCAAGTCCCTTAACTGCAAAGACTGTTCTTGTTTCAAACACAAGCAACTGAATTTGACATATTTTGAAAGTCAAGCTATTAGTTCCTTAAAAAAAAAAAAAAAAAATCAGCATCATTCTAGTCTACTCCTAAGTATTAATCAAAGCACAGATCACGGTATTTAAGGAGTTCCTGTGCTGCTTAAGAAATTTGCATGTGTATACATGTTTTATTCCAAATATAAATTCATAATTCTCGTTATCTTACTAGAATTCAAATGTCGTTCCACAATTAGAATTACAGTCCCAGTTGGGTAGGGCATTTCAAGCCAGTGAGGAATTGCATGCATATGTATGAAGAAAAACAGATAGAAAACATCTCCCAAAATAAGCAAATACACCAATACCAGACCATGTTATCAGTTAATGCCTAGTTAAAGGAAAAAATAAAATAAATCTTATGTGCCACAGCGAAGGTGCTGGTCCCTAGCTGCCAACAGAATAACCCTTGCTGTTGCTGGTGGCAGAGAAACAGGGGTGTGTTGCATGCCCTGACTTGGGAGAGTGCCTCCTACAATGGATCTCCCATACACGGACACCCTAGTGAGCTGCCTGTGCTGCTTGGAGGTCCTGCTCTCCCACAACAGCCCATGCACATCCTACCCAATGCAAACAGTCCCTGAAAATCACCATCACCCAACACATGGGACCACCGGTGGTTGCCTCTGTCAGAGCTGGTGCCCTGATAATACGAAAAATACAATCCACAGACGTTCACATTTTTAGCTTAATAAAATCCGGAGGAAGACCATATGCTTGCCTTGTTCTCAGAATTTGCTTTATTCACATGAAAGCCAACTCTACGGAAGCTGTAAAGAGCATCTAACAGAAATCCAAGCTGGAAAGATGCATTAAAGAAAAAGAGCTGTTATCAAAAGAAAAAGAAGTCAGTATTTACTACTTGAGGGTAGGAACTAATGACTGCTAATGGGGCAGCACCCAGAGGAAAAGCTATGAAGATTTTTCTCCTTTCTCTTCGAAAAAACTATATTGGAAGTGTCAGCATTTCCAACACTCTTTGGAGAACTATAATCTATCTGGGTGCTCCCCAAGAACCTATGACTGAGAATGCAAACATGAGAGATTAGCTATGTAAAGATACATGGTGCAACACAATTTGTAACAGCTAATCCACTTTATTACAGGCATCATCGACTCTGTTCATTATCTAAACCTCCCAATTCAACTGTTCTCAAAGACTACAGCCTTTGGCACTATTTGAAGTTGCTTACATTTTCTTTCTACTATATGCATTTTGATTATTATAAGGAAAATAAATTTTTTGGGGGGGTTGCCCTTTGTATTTGGTTTCGTACAGCACAATATTACTAGAAATTGCAAAATAAAAACATTTCACTAAATAAACCTTGGCTTCAAAACGTCAGTATTTAAAAACAGAAACAAGGGTGAACACATGGTGTTATGGTCTTTGCTCAAGAATGTGAAAAAATGTCTGTGGATATTTTAAATATTTACCAAATGAAAGGGATGTATATCAGGTTGCAAAGCTTTGGATTACACACACTTTCAAGAGATGATGATTCATGTTGACCTACATCAGTAGGCTTGGGAGGTTTTGCTTTGTTCTTTTTAATTTCTAATTACATTTTAGTAGCAGAATAAACAGAAAGAACACATAAAGCCAGAAACAAAAACTAAAATAAAATCAAGGAAAAACAACCTTTTAAGGCACTTAACATCAGAGAAGGTTAGTCGGCCAATTACGATTTACGACTGCACAATAAACCACAGCGAGGTTCAGCTGACTAATGCTCTGCACCATTATGTAGTGAGTACCAAAGATAAAAGGGCAATTTCCTATTCGACAACTGGGCTTCAGGAACGTGCAGCAGCCAGTCTGCGAGGCTGGGTGATTGCCTCCACAGCAGCACCCAACATAGAGGCCCATCAAACCTGAACAGAGTGTGCACGTCTATACCCGAGCTTTTCAGGAAGTGTCCGTAACCCCCAGTTGGGCATGAAGGGCTCACTGCACCCTACGCCAAAGCAACCAGGCTCCCGAGGCAGTCTTGAGCCAGGTGAACTGCGATTTGAGAATCTCCTTTAAACTTTAGTGCTGCCAACAAACTCTCTGAAGGCGAGATCTGCAGAAGCACGTTTTGTAGCATGAAACCAGACCCTGGCAGAATTTTGCATGGGCCAGAAGGCACATGCATGGTGCATATGAGGTCCAGCCACCAGCACCCGTATATTGCTCCTAAAGCTTTCCTCAGATCCTGACACCTTTTCAGGGTGCCTGATTTTCACGGTTAGCCACAAAGGCACTTTTATTTCAACTGACCAAACAATCTTGCTGGATCTTATTTTCACACCATTTAGCTCCTTAGTCAGTAGGTACAAAACAGACCCTCCTGAGAAATGTACTGCAAAGCAAGATCGAGCACAAACTTAAAAAGCAATGGCTATTTCTCACCATTCCCACCAGAGATGCTCTTGCTCTGTACTAGCAAGGTGCTGATGCTGTACCCAAAACCTGACTGCAGTACAGATAAGCAAGCCTAAACTAATTTTAAACTAGACTGAACACCATTGCTATTCACACCAGTGAAGCTACAAATACCATCACAGTCCACGTAAATCTAATCAGGATCCAGAAGCCTTTGACCACTGACCATACCATGATAAAGCATCTGTTACTGCGGCTTCAAGAAAGCCACAACCACGCAGGCAAGCTTGGTTAAAGCTAGCTGGGACACTTTTCATGCTTCATGGCTGTAGAATTAGAAACATCTCTAGTTTACTAAGAAGGAAGGAGCTCCTTCCAGAATGAACTAGAAGAAAAAGGGGAAAAAAAACCCAACAGTTAGAAGAAATTCATACCACTTGACTTTAAGTTCTTGGTTGTGGTTCCCAAGACCACTAGAGGTAGTGTAAGACGTCTCCTGGGGCACTAGTCTGGCCCCACATGGTCAGCTTGGGATAATGTTGCTGTCAACTTGATGCAGTCCACACTACCAAATGTTTAGGGGTACATAATATACATCCAGTTCCTACTCTCGATCCTGCTCACACTGAACACTACCACAGGACAGCTCTTCTCAAACAGCTTTTCTATACTACCCTTCCAGTCTCTTTTCCCAGTGCAGAATGAGTTACTGTGCTTCAGTTCCTTCTCTGCAGCAGGGAAATCTTCCCCCATTGCTCTGGCTTGGTAGCTTAGGGATAAAGCTGGCTCACAGGCAGAGTCTTGTATTATAACACGCAGCCAAAAGAGCCCCCATGTTAGTCAGGGCACAGCAGCAACCGTCTCATGGAAAACCAACAACATGGGCCCAGACAGTGAGGAGGGAAAATGACTATAAATAAAAGCATTACAAGTACCTAAGTGAATTGCTGTGTTGCGGTCTGTGATTCCATAGAGAGAAACCCAGCTTATATGATGATATGGCTCCACAGCTAATTTTGGTTACTGATACGTCAGACCTGTCTATAGGATGTTGGCACACAACGTGGAATATATTTTAAGTGTCACTTTGCTTGAATATATACCTCCAGCACATGCTAATAACGGTTTAAATGTAAAACCCTGCCACGTCACAGCTGCTAACATCTATTACTTTTGAAGACAGAAAGTAACAGCTAAGCATCATTCTTCAGAAATGGAGAGAGAATGTGGGAAAAGAGATGGATGGATTTGGCAAGAGTTCGCAAATGCCTAGGATTTCTGTCTCCCGCTCACTGCAAGCTTGCATACTTGACTCTTTCTCTGGTTTTATTTTAGCAGCAACTTTTCTGAGCATCTTTTGCAAGCCAGCCCAACCCAGCAGTGGCACATCCCACCACCACATCGCTGTGGTCAAGCGGTCAAAATCCTCACCAACACATTTTCAGAATACACATTGCATGAGTAGTCAAAAGCACTCCCACTTATATGTGGACAACCCCTCTGAAAGTGTCCTTCTGGTAAGACACAATTTGCAGGATGTCTTCAAGCACACCAGCAGGGGATGACTACTGAGCTTACCTTCCCATTTCAGGGACATCTCTAAACATCAAGCTGTAGCTCAAATATATTAGACTCAGACTAAACAGACAAAATGACAATTATCTCCTCTGAAGCCTTGTTTTCCACTGCTTTTGTATCACTTTCGTCACCAAAGCTCTTTCCCCTCTCTCTCCCACCTCATATAATTACTTCATATTCTATGATTTGCCCATACAGGCCTCAGGTATTCCTTAGAGAGGATAAAGGGAGAGAAAATAAAAGAGACACCACTCTGAAAGACCATATATTTCTAGCAGATTTCCAGCATGGCTAGACTGATGGGCCCGCTATTAGGAGAGGGTGAATTAGTGTAATTGCCTTACAGTTTTGACAGTTTCTGTCATCTTCAGAATAGATGTTCTCTGTGTTCTAGCCTATTTGCTAAATGCTATCAAGTGACAATTCCCATCCATTTTGGGGAAGACTCCTGAAGCAAACTGCAAGGGTCTTTAAAGCGACTTGTTTTTTAGGACTACTTCTTCAAAGGCTGCAAGGATAGTTGCCATGGTTGCTGGAGGTTAAACCCAGCAAGGCTGATGTTTTTTATGAAAGTTAAACACTGGCTGTGGGAACAAGTCCTGAAGGCTCTAGATGCTTCACAAAAGCAACTTCAGGGCTAGAGGTCCTCGCAAAAGAGAGTTGGAAGGGAGCACACCAAGAAACACACCACTGTGATAGAAAAAGACAACTAGGATGGGCTATCCTGGTGGATGGGTAGGAATGAGAAAGTTCCCAGTAAAAGAGGAAAATAATAAAGCATCAGGTATCCCCTCCCACTTTAGTTTCAACGGAGACGACTCCAAGTTCAGTACAGTAATAGATAGGTATCAGCTCCCCAGTAATTCTAGGACTAAACAGTATTTATCAACATGGGCTTCAAATCCCACAGGCACGGAGGGTGGTAACTCAAAGGGTACAGTCTAGTTCTTAAGGCGACCATCAGCCAACAATCTGGAGGACCTCCATACTGTTGGTTTACTATCTCCAGCAAAGGTATAAAACTAAAACCCAGGAGAATCCTTTATCCTTAGACAATCCCACGCTATTGTTGTAAGAGATGAAAAATCATAGCTTCATCCATCTCCTTAGCATGTCTTCAGCTCCCTAAACCAACACAAGGAAGAAGAGAGAAGAGGAGAGGTGGATACATTTATGTTGCCCTTGTTACATCTTGGGAAAGACAGCTGCCATTGTTCTAAGCCATTTTGAACACATCCTTCCTCAGCAAGTGGAAATGTCAAGAGCAGAGCTGGGACATACACTACAGGACAGCCCCAATGAAGAGAACGAGAAGCAGCACCACCTCCACCATGTGTGCCGTAGCTCAAATGCACTTGGGCTCAATAACCTCTACTCCAAAACTCAGGTTGGGGTCTTTAGTTCATACACTGAAATTACAGTCCAAACCAAGACTTTATGGCTTCTGAACACCATTCCTGCTATTTTTACACAGAATAAAAACGTCAGAGCAAAGGACACCCACGTCACTTGCACTGAGCCACCTCTCATCACATCCGAAGACAGTAAAACCCAGTGAAAATGTGACAAAAGTGTGAAGAGCTGCTGCCCACAATACCCAGCACTATACAAAAACGAGGACAGAAAAAGACAGCGCAATGGGATAATACGCAGCATATCCTGTGAGGTTCATGTTGTGGCAAACAATGGAGACAAGAGATCAGAGTTCACCTTATAGAAGGCACAGGCTTCAGCTTAATTGTTACTAAGCTATGTGCTACATGAGTAATTGTGTTTATGGATGTTCCTGGCAGAGACAGAGGAGAACCCATCCTCTCAGGGCAGCTAAGTGCTTGACTTCTGTGTATTTTTATGTGTTTGTCAAACACTTAGACACTACAGGCACTTAGAATCCTTTAAATAAATAAAATGCATCGGGTTAGTTCCGCTCACAAGGCACTGTATCAATGCATGTTAACTACTTTCAATGAAAATTATAACAGGATATGGGAGTAACTGCAGCCAAAAGAAAAGCCTAATAAAAATAGGGTAGCAGGGAGAGAGAGGAGGAAATGTAAAGCTGACAGAATTGCAGCCTGAAAGAAATCAGAACAGTAGATCTGAGAATAGCTCAGATCATAAGACAGGGAGAGAGAAAAAGCACCTCCTGTTTTACTACGATTGGGCCAGCTTACATTTCATTACAGGGAATCCAGGATAGGCAATTGTGTAATCAAGAGCCAGACAGCTTTACTCATTTATAATTAATTCAGAGTACTTTGAAAGTGAGCTTAGAAAATAGCCAAGTGCTTCCCTTTAAGGAAACCTCTTGTTACGCTTCTGCAGGGCACCACAAGCAACGCAGAAGTGTTCAGCTGAAGACAAAAGGTTTTCTCCTGACATAAATGAATAAAGTGTTACCAGAGGCAGTGAAGCAGAGAACATGGCCCATCTTGATGGAAGGCTTTCATCCAAGCACTGCAATTTTACAGAAAGAAACACCATTTTGGACTGGTTTACACCATTTTAAGGGTCGAGAGAAGGCCCAGTACTTAATGGACTGAGGTGCAAACTATTCAGTCATCTCTTTATTGTACATAGACAATTGCTCCCTTTGAAGCCAGCATCATTTTTGGCTTCAAAACCATAACCAGCACTTCCATCTACTCACAGGGCTTGTCAGAAGAATGGACGTTAAAACTCTAGCACGGTCGCAGCACTCCCCTATAGAGCCCCCCACCTTCCCCAGCCACCACGCTGCAAATCGCATCACCAGCGGAGCCCTGCATCCTGGCACTGCTCATTTGTTCCAATCCTCAGGTATTCATTAGCTGTCCTGTGCCCACACAAATAATTCAAAAAGTTAAATGCTGCCTTCCGTTTTGCGTAGTTACTAATTTATCTACACTTAGCTTTTCATCTGTAATTCACACTGACATTAATAGAGAGACAAATATGTGTGTAATAGAACAGAGGCAGACTAAAATAAATGAGAAAAAATGTGGTCACCAGAAAGCGATTATACATTCAAAACTACATAGGGGAAACCACTGGAGTGTTGAAATCAAGTGAGAAGGAAAATGTAGCAAAACCACACTTGGACTGGGGGAAGCAGGGGGTGCTGGGACCAAGTTGCTAGCACATACAATCAGTCTCAGCCTCATGGAAAAGAATATAAATATTTAGACATGAACAGACCTCTTAAAATACAGTTGCAGAGTCTGCTGGCACATGGACAAACATACAATAAGCCCACCAATGTGGAGACACAAATCAGGTAAACCAGACATGGAATTGGCAGGCAACATGTGCAAGATGCGTTTTGTAAAGGCAAAAATGTGTTCGCCACCAAATACAACGAAGAATTTTCCAATTTTCCAGTGAAGCTGCACTGTAAAGGAAATAAACATTAAATATTTAAGGCTGTTCACCTAAATGCTATCACTTGGAGCACATGGTGGCTTTTTCCTCCACCAGCTTCTCCTCGCTACAACAAAAACGCAAAAGCTTTAAAGAGAAATACTTGAACAGTCTTGCTACTCTGAAAGCCGAAAGTCTTCCTAGATGTCCCTGAAAGAGTTAACTGCTTCAGAGCTCAGATAGTCTCCTTCCCATGTCTCATGATAAGTACTAGAAGATTTATGTGCAATGAATTTCCAATTACTGATCTGCACCAGCTGGGCTGTCAATCAGCCTGCCTATACAGTGCATGTCTTCACCTCCCTACGTTCTCCTTGAACGTAGGGGCTCCTTCTCCCCCCACGAGCACACACAAAGGCATGTAATTCCAACATTCCTATCAACTAGAGTAGGTTAATTGTTGCTTTGGACTTCCCTTGCTCCTCCAGTCTGAACTACATATTATTTTCTCACCATGGCATGCACAAGAACATTTCCAGTGATGACTCTGAGACACTAAAGAGTATTTTAAAAGCAGAGTGACATTTCCTCCAAGGCTTTTCCCATTAGCAGTCATTGGGAGGGAATGCAGGGTATGAGGGAAGTCTGGGAGGGAAGTCCTAGGATCAGGATACACAGTTCTCCTACACTGGTACACAAGGTCCAGATACAAGGATGAAAGAGAAGAAAAAACTCCCTGCCCTGTTGAAGTATTTAAAAAGGTTAAAAAGTACAAAGTTGTCAGACAACTAGATGTGGTAACTTTAGGATCTCCAAAAAAGCTCCTCAGATTCACCTAAAAAGTATTATCTCACAGTAAATACTAAATTCCTAAGGATCTCATAGGTTTACCTCAGTATACATAAAGAGTTCCTGAAAGCAGGTGTCCTGCTCAGGGTCACTGTCCACCCCACTTAAATGGATTATCATTTATTTCTTTAGTACTCAGAATCCCTCTTAGCACCACCACACATCCTTTCCTTCATTTTGCAGCCACATGACTAAGGGAAATGCTGAATCAATAAACCTTTGCCGAGCAACACTAAGCAATATAACCAGTGATTAAATCTTGTTTTCAGAGTAGATTTCAGCCTGAAGAAACATAATTAAAAAAAACCCTAACCACAAAGCTCAGAAAAAATATTTTCCTCTCCTGTTTTCTAAGCCATATCCCTGAAATTAAAAAAAACACAGACATGGCATCATCCTTGAGACTTTGCCTGTTACAACACGATACTACCCCAGGCTGTTGTTTTTGCACCTGCATTTCGCTTCCTAACCTGGGTTACAGAGAAGATGATTCTTGAAAGGCAATTAGCAGCTATGTAAACAGCAAACCCTTGCTACGTATCAGAGTGAACACGGTTTACTGCAAAGGTCGAGCAACCTGCAAAGGGCAGGGCTTTGAGATACAGCACGAAGCCAGATCCTCTTGCAGGACCCGTAAGTTTTTTTGGTTCTGTAGAGGCCTTACCAGAGCTCTCTGGAAATTTTCATCTAGGCTCGACTGCCTATAAATAGAGAGCTGCAGCCCCCGGGGGCTATGTGGCTCTGTGCTGCTGGTGTGCTCCGAGTTGCTAAGGAGATGGCAGAGAGAAGGCTTACAAACTGCGTGGGGGAATGGAGAGGAAAGCGGCACCAAGAGCCAGGGAGGTATCCTCCCGCGGGTACCCTCTGGATCAGAAGAAAAGAAAAAAAAGAAGAAAAAAATAGGATGGAGATTCCCTCTTAGCGTGACAGAGGCCAGACACTGGGAATGTCAGCACAGGCATTTCCATCGACAGACTCCTGAGTAATTATTACAAACCATCAACGGTCTGGGTTCTCACACCATCCCCGTTTCCTGAATCCAGACCTGGGCTCTTTATCTCAGAGGAAAGCAATTATATCTTATATTGCACAGCACGACCCAAAAGGAAAATGGATTTTTGAATACTTCTATGCACTTCTCTGTAGACTTGTAAACAAGACTGATACGCAAAAAAATCAGGCTTTGAACTGTATCACTGGAACAATCTACTTAAAGGAACTCAGACTGGGATGACCTCTCATACACAATCTTTTTCAGATCTGAAGCAATTCATTTATCTTGGGCTAGAGGATGCCTGAATGGAAATGGAATCTGGCTGAAGATACAGGAGGAAAATAAGGCTCATCCTAAATTAAGGTTGTATGTAGATACTACTGTCCATTTCAGCTGGTTAAACTACATCTCTAAATATGAGATGACTCACATCACTGTGATGGTTGCAAACATAAGCAAGACTGAGCTCACATCCTGAAAAGAGGAGGTTTTGCATTTCCAGCATGAATGGAGATACGATTTTACAGGCATATATAAGGCTTACTTAAAGCTTATGCAGAAGCAACATTGCAACTGCTCCTGGTGGACTGGGAAATCATCTGAAAATAAAGCTAACTCTAAGAAAAAGATTCTACAGTCATCTCTAAGAACAAAACCCTCAGGAAAACAACAATAACAAAAACTTGTAGGAATTCCTCAAAAGAAATCAGCAAATACAAAAAGAACTGAGGCTGTTCCAGCAGCAGAAAACGCAGCAGAAACGCATCGTGGTGTTAGCCACGGTTTATCGCACAGATCACTTGGTTGGTTGTGATAGAAAATTAAATGCTTTTGTTTCCCAAGACTCATCCAGAGCTAAAACGATACATCGTAGCAGAACAAAGGCAGCATCTCTTGCCAACAGTGTATAAGCTCATCTCTCACTGAAAAAACAAAGACTTAGCAGAAAAAGGTGTATTTTTCTCTGCGGCTACTACTGTTCCAAGCCACGGAAGTATCAAAGTGTGTCTGATAGTTTCCCATTATTAGGCAGGTGAAAGAGAAAACCAAACTTTTTTGTTTTCCCCATGACACCAATGACACCTCATCAAGAATATTTGAAATAAAAAGCACGTAAGCAAGCAAACAATTTGAACTTTTCCTGTCTTCCATCTTACACAGACGCTAATGCTAACACTAACTCACTAGCGGCAAATCGACGGAAAGAGAAAGAACATATGATCACGGTTTATTTCCCAGTGTACATATTTCTTAATATAGAAGAGTGTATGATAGATCTGCCACCATCTGATCTTGATTGTTGTAAAACCAGTCATTCTGCCTTCATCTGCCAAAAGAGTTTGAGAATTACTGGGGATATTTTTGGCAGCCTTAAGCACACAGAAGCACTGAGGCATATTCCCAGAGGACAGCTGAAAGTTTCTTAATAATTTCCATCTATTAGATGCCACTTTTGCACATTACTTGAAGATTGTCCAGTGCGATTTTAAGTTAATTAAGGATGATGAAAGTAGGGAAAGAGGCTTCAGGTCTTACTGCTGTTACTGCATTTCTTTTTTCCCCACAGAAGTTTTTTTATGACAGTCATAAAAAAATCAGGAATCTGATCTTGTATCTACTCAATTTTATGACATAATACATTCACTGAAGAGAAAACTTAAAACAAAGCTCTGATTAAATACTCTTTGGTCATAAATACAACCCTTAACTTAGGGGAGCAAAGAAAAAAAAATTCCACAACAATCCCCTCACATATAAAAATGGGGGAAAAAAAGTGGTAAAAGTTCTTATTCAGTGATACACTCTAGTTTTTAAAGACTAGCTTCACGTTGTCATTTCTGCAAACAAGATTATTTCTACCCTGACGCGCTATTAAAAAAAAATCATAATTTTTCAGGAAATTACAAGCACGACTGAACCAATATAATTTGGCGAAAGGCTGAGTTCAAATTATCCTTATGAGGAATATTATGGCCAACAGGCAATGGGCATCAATTAAAATATAGGAAATTCTTTTCAAAAACAAAGAAACAAAAAAACCCCTCCACGACCACTTTTCCATAGTGAGGGTTATCAGGCACTGGCACAGATTGCCTGGAGAGGTTATGGAGTCTCCATCCTTGCAGATATTCAAAGTGCAACTGGACACAACCCTAAGAAGCCTGCTGCTGATGATTCTGCTATGAGAGGGGGCTTAGACTAGACCATTTCCAGAGGTGGCTCCCGCCTCAGCTGGTCTCTGATTCTCTGACTACTAAACACAAAGATTCAAATTTGCCAGTTGTGTTAAGGAGAAATATCAAATTTAAGCTAATTTCAGATATACAAATAAACTACCTGGGTTTGGAAACTTAGGTCATACAATTGATAAGAAACTGTGATTTTAAATGAACAAAGTTTTAAGTGATCATATTGCATATTTGCTAGCCAACAGAAGCGTACATCTGAAAGAAAAAACACCATTTATTTTTACATACCTCATACTTCCAACACATGAAGTGCTGTGCCAAGAAAGTCTCCGTTTTCCAATCAAAGGAACAGGTTTGCAACATGGATTCTGGATTTCTCTCTGCACATTGCTATAGTAAGTTGCTGATGGCTATAACCCCTATTCCTGTCAATCTTTATTTCCATATGCCGTCTGATTGACTGTCACACTTCCTCTATTTCCCTTTATATTTCCTCCATTTTCCCAGCTTTAAACCCCTGCAAAGTTATTAAAAATCAAGACCACAACAAAGCAGATGAACCATGCAGCCCTCTGCGAGCATAGGAGAGCTGGCTATGGAAGCCTCTTCAGCTTCGAGCCAAGCCCGAAATGCCTTTCGCATCACTCAGTGATGCTCGGTCCAGCACTGACTGTGCAATTCTACCTTTATTACTTAGCCATCACTGCTAATGAAGAAGGGAGTTGGAATGAAGTGACATTAGCAGTTTTGCCATCAGTGCCACCCACTCAGTGCAGGTAGATTCACAGCTCTCTTGGACAGGTCTGAGGTACAGGAAAAATTGCAGGAGCTCAGCCTCTGCTATGAGCACGGGGTTGGGGCACATACAGGCAACCAGAATTGCAAAAGCTCTGAGCTAAGCTGAACAGCAACAGCTGAACAAGCAATATCTAGACACACACAAATCTGGAAGATAAGAGTGAGAGCAGCAAACACAATGGCGCAAGTCACTAGATTGCAGTGTTAGTTAGAGAAGGCAAGTATTTGAGGGCCAGAAAAATAAATTCACTGTCATCTGAATTCAAGTATTTCTACAATGCCAGACAAAGAAACCTTTTGGGCAACACAGAGTTTTGTACAGATGTTAAAAATAACTAAAAAGAGTGAGGAGGGGGTGGGGAAGAGTCATGTCAAAATATATTCAAGATAGCAGTGTCCTCACATACATCATACAAACTCTTTCAACACACCCTGTGTTGGTTTGCTCTGCACCATTTCTCTCAGCCAGGCTACTGGGAGAGGGGGAAAACATGGCCGGACTCAAAGCAACTTTCATGTTTGTGTGCATTAGCGCTATTGCAACATCCAACTTGATGAGATGTAAAAGGTTTACTTCTCTGCTGATCCAAAACCTTTCACTGGGTTAAAAATGAATAAAATTTTCATAAATGTGTGGATCCATACAAGTGTGTTCGATAAGAAGTCTACCTTGAGAAGCCTGGACTCCTCCTGAGCATTCACTGCCACCTGCCCAAAGGTTCAAGCCTCCATTGCTGCCCTGCCAAAGAGGGAGGGGAAAATCAGGTGCAGCAAATACCGTTTTGCTGAACATGGACTCACAGAGCTTTCAGAAGCTTATTGCTGTGAGTACAAAGAGTTAAACACTGCAAGGCATTGCTCTGATCTCACACATCAGTGGAAAACCAGCAGCAGCTCTATCCAAAGCAATGCTGCAAAATAAACATGAAGCTGAACCAGACCCATAAGCTCTTAAAGAGAACGGTAAGCTAGATACAGATATGGGTTTTCCAAGGTGAATCCCTTTTGTATCAATGTAACCTCTAAATATTATCATTTAACCTTCAGGATTTAGGTTTGGTTTTAGGCTAACACTAGCCATTTGGATCACCCATACAAAGTTAATCTGCAGAGCTCCCAAGTACAGGAAAGAGATGGGAGAATCCACCCAAAACAAACATTTTGCCAAACCTCCGCAGAGCTGAAAAATAAAATTACTGTCAGCAGAGTGGGAACAACACTAGTTACACTCTTAGCGATAACATCGAATGAGCCATTTGCCACCTGAAGCTGATACAGGCTAAGAAATTAAATGATGAAAACTTACAGGCACGCTTCTCCTTATCTGGGGTGACAGTGCCACAAATAAAACTCTTAAAGCTACAAATAAAACTCTTAAAATTTCCCGCAGTATTATCACTGCCCATCTGCAGTCCCCACAGGGTTAAAGCTGGAAAGCCCAACTCTGCTCCTCAGTTTGGAGCTTTTTTGCCACCGTGACCAGCTGTTAGAGCTTAGGCATATCATCAGGAATCCAGTGACACAGCAAACGTCTGAATGCAGACATACATTTCTGACTCCCAGTAAGCAGACCAAAAAATTGTGCCCATGACTAACTAGTCCCATCATGCCTCCTAAGCCTCTTCAGCATAAACTGATTTAAGAATGTAACTGTGGTCAAAAACATCACCCTCTTATTTTTTTAAAGTCAAGGCAGGCTTTTTATTCTTTTTTTCCAGTTTAAAAACTGAAAGATACTCATCTGTGATAAAGACACAGCCACATGCAAAACAGCTCAATCCTGTTCTGAACCTTGCAAACACAACTAATGTTGCTTCCTGCATTGATGTAAGGTCAGCGAGAAGTCAGAATTCAATCACTACTGCGTACAGCAGCACATTTTTCTCTCCAAAATAGCTGCTACTCGGGGGCACGAAGCAAGGTTCAGTCACTCAGGTTTGCAAAGCCATTCCTCTCCATGCACAAGGGCTGTGGTGGAGCTTCTCCATCTATGGGGCTCTTGAAAGGTGTGATGTGAAACCAAGGAGGAAAAAAAACTGATGTGGGATGGAAAAATGAATAAAAATTATTATCTAGGAATTAATATCAAGCAATAGGCAGAGATTTTCCTTTTTATTTTTTCCTCTGTTTCTCTCAACTTTAAAAACACTGCCAAGAGAAGGAAGGGGAACAAGTGAGACGAGTTAGTGAGTGTGACAGCATTACTGGAAGACACAAACAGAGAAGCTGGAAGCCCAGACGATGTACCAGGGCAGAGCCCTGGCAGGGACATGGCAGCAAGTCATGGTCCCAGCCACTGGCCATGCTGTGGCACCCAGGGACACCTTATAGGAGTTGACAACATTTCGTCGCACAGCTGGGCCGGGCTGCCCCACAACTGACAAACAAAATCGGGATTTGAGTGTGAAAAGTGGGTCATGGCTACACAGAAGAGGACAAACCCAATGCAAGGCGGTGCACAGTGAGCAATGGAAGAGCCACTGGCGCGGACCCTGAGGCCTTTATTAGTGGTGTTATTATGCAAATTTGGCAGTACCCATCAGCGTGTCAGCCTTGTCGCACTGAACTACTCTAGGGGAATGTCACTAAATGCCCTTTACCCAGCCTATGCTTCTTAATGCTTGCGTCCTCTCACAAAAGCCACACTCCTCCTCTCCCGGCTCTGCCCTTGCTGCCTCCGGTCCCTGCCTGCCCTCCTTCCCCCGAGGCACTCCTGGGTGATCATCTTCTTCCATCAGGGTCCATTTGCAATCCCACATCCCCAAACATTCCTGGCACTGAGCAGAGGGGTGGGTTGGGCCAGGGGACACAGGGATGGGTTGGCTTGGTCCCCACCATCTCTGCCCTGTGCTTTGCCTCCTGCAAAGCTGAGGGACGGGAGGCCATGAACACGGGCACGTTCCTAAGTCTGGACTTCTTTTTAAGCATTCAGATTTTCTCCAAAAGGTTGAAGTCCCCAGATGCATCTAGCAGGGAAGAAGGACAACCAGGTTCCTGCAAGAAGCAGGTGGGTGCCCATCTCCTTATTGGGACGTGTGCCAGGAAGGAGACGAGCACTGCCGTGAGTGCAAGTAGCACTGTGCACAACGGCCTTGGCCAAACCGTAGCTCTCCCAGTTGTCCCCTTTAGTTATCATAATCTTAACGCAAAAAAAAAAAAAAAAAAAAATCTGGACTTTTTAAACAGTGCTTAAATGATTCTCTCCCCCAAAGAATTAAATTACCATTTATAGCCTATTCTTCCTATTAAAAATTTATCAATTTATTCATCACTTCTAGGACTGAGACCTTTCATTTGTTTTACAATGAAGAAACCTTTGATCTGCAATTCTCCAAGGCTACCATTTTTTATTCTTTAGTTCTTCTCATTAAAAATAAAATACCTCTATTCTCCAAAATGCCTTGATGGCACTCTCAAAACGCCCATTTTAACAATGAGAAACTTATTTTTTTTTTATCCTTACCTTGTGATAGGCACTTCAGAAGTTTAAAAGGCTTTTTTTATTATTTTGCTTTTAAAAAAAATAACAACAGAACTGTACTGCAAAAAAATAAGATTTTACACCCAAGAATCACCAGGCTGCGAGACAGCAACCAGGCAGTGTTTACAAAATGAGCCTATCTCCCAGAGACACAGAAGCAAATAACAAAAAATAAGATTTTCACAGAATTTCTTCACCTTGCATGCTGAATTAGGCTAACCTGAAATGAGTTTGCCCTGGAACACCCCAGCCCTCCCAGCCTGCCCCTGAGGGGCAACTCCTAAACAGAGCCCAAGCCAAAGCATGCGTTAAGACCGAGACACGACCTGCAGAAGAACATTTGGAAACCACATTTTAGCATTTTTCCCCCTTGTTCATCCTGTTCTCCACAGCTGGACACACAAAGACCCCTCTCAGCAAAACAATCCTTAGCACTTGGGTGTGACTACAACTACAGAAAGCAGATTTACCCCTACCCAAGCTGCTAAATCTGTGTTTCACATCAGCAGCCTCAGGCAGCTCCTACCAAGAGCAGGACAAAGCTTCAGAGTGGATTTCCTTGCTGTACTCCTGGTACCACTTACATCTCACCTACACCAAGGACCATACACTTTTGCATTAGCCACCAATCAATAACACAGGGCCAAGGGTCATTTGCCCAGCCTCAGGTTGTGTGGCACAGCCTGGCCATGCCCAGCTCCGTAATACTTTGGCCCCAAATGAAGTACCAGGACATAACTACTATCTGGTACTTGGTTTTCAGATCAAAAATCTGAAATGACTCAAGAGTTCTATCACCATCTCTTGGGAGAGAGGCACCTTAACAGCCTGGAGAAGGCTGCAAGAGAGCCCCATGGTGCAAAGTCGTCAGCAGGGTTTTGGTCTCAATGTTGTTGCTCTGTTACTACTGGGATGCAGGAGAGCACTAGTAGCTGTGCGCCAGGTAGCAGGATAACCTGTCTTCAAGCTTGTTCTTACGTACAAGTAGAGATGCTGAAATAAGGGTCACACTTTGCTGCTGATCCAGCCTAAAGCTAGCGTGCCCAGCACCAAGTTATTCCCTGGCACAAGAGCACCTCATGTACTTGTGGCAGTCCACCATACACAGCAGTTCTGCATTGCTCCTCATTGTGTTACAGAGGGCTTGCAAGGCTTCCACTGTACAAAAGCTTCTGAAAGGGGATTTTTCAATAAATCTAGTCAAGAATTTTCTTTTACAAGCATCTTTTCAGGAAAAACTGGATTTTTATGCCAAATCCACACCTCCCCTCATTTGCTCTCCACAGAAACTCTTATGTCTGTCAGGGAGAGCAGTGCTTGACAAGCAAAATGTGCTGGTTTTCATTCGATATTTAACATAAAAACATTTTCTATACAATGAAATCCTATTTTCTGCGCACCTCTGTTGCAGACAGCTGAAGAACAACCTCAAGTTAAACTCCCAACAGACCAGACCCCATTTCGAACCTGAGTTCAGCTCAGATGTAACGCTGAATCAAGCCCACAGTCATCCTCTGAGGTCAAGGAATAAGAAACCTAAACCACCTCATTCCCAACATTTAGATACAGCAACATCAAAGTAGAACAACCAGCTCACTTTGTAGAGAAACAATAATATACTCTACTACCAAAGCAGAGCGTATCAGAGGATCAAAAATCACTTAGTGTCCAAGTCTCTGTTTAGTGCAATATAAACCCTCCAGCTGCTACAGGGAGAGAAAAGTTAGCTTTTGCCAGCAGACGCATTTGCGTAGAAGCCCCAACTCTGACCACAGGAAACTTCCATGTGTACCTGGGTTCTCTCCTGCTCTTCTCAACAGTTGTAGCTACCCACATCATGAGGGAGCAGAGGAGGAGCCTGCAGAAAGCACCAAAATCCAGAATACCACACCATAAAATAGCACGTGGCCAAGCGCGGCTAATTACGCTTTCGTCACCACATACAAGATGGACCAAAAATATTGCTATCTTGTAAGTCACTTGCACATGCCAGAATATTTCCACTCTACATAAATGGATTGCATTCAAATATTGTGAAAATGAATTCATCCCAGAAAAACACAACAGGCCTAACTGTATGTCACCAGATGTCACCCGGGCTACGATACAGCCATTTGAGTATGCTCTTCACCAGCATCGCATCAGAGCCGTGAATGTCTGATGAGCCTCAGGAACGCGGGCTTGCCAAGCACTTGTCAATCTCCAGCACATGATATTCCTCTTCAGTAATCTAATGTCGGCATCTTGTTCTTGTGTACATAAAAGCTTGCTCAGCGTGTTCAAATTGCTATAATTCTGACAGCCTAATCATTTGGTGAAACGCTGCCATATTAACAGATAACAGCTTGCCCTCTCCGCAAACAGGAGGCTCCTCCTCTGCATCACTCCTTTCAAGCAAGAGGGTGGACGAAGGGGTTCCACTTTTGCTCCTGTCGGTGGGATAATATTAATGATACTTAATGCCCACTATCCCCAAAGCAGTGCTCAAATACATCATGGGGGGTTGTTTCGCTTAAGCACACACATGCAGAAGAGAGACATTATTCCCATTTTACAGTGCTTCACAGAGACAGAAAAGAACTTCTTGTGACAAAGGAAACATGTGGGCTGAGAAGGAAAACTGAATTCATCTCACCCAGTTGTAGTCCAAATAACCATAATATTACTGAATTAGCAGTCTGCTTAAAACAAGAGAAGAACAGAGGCTTCCCAAGTGTGGTTTGCAGTTAACCTTTGCTTGGTTAGTCACAGAAATGACTGACAGAGGTCAGGCCAAAGGTTTCCCTAGTCCAATATCCTGCCTGATAGTGGCCCACAACAGATGCGTATGGAGGAGTAAAATCAGGTAAAATACACTGTAGTAACTCTACGTAGCAACACAGTGACTTGCAGCTCCCACATTTCAGGAACCAAAGGGGATTTCTCTCTTTTTAAGAGCATTTGATAGATTCCTCTTTCATGAATTTGTACAGGTGATGTCTGTTGGCACGAAAACTTCTGGCATCCACATGGTCCAGCAAGAGCAAACCGCACAACTTCATTACAGATCTCTATCAGGTCACTTTAAGCCTGATGGCCTCAGACTTAAAACAACTGGGACAAGGAGTAAATAATGCTTCACTTTCCAGCTAAGCAAGTTTTCCTTTCTGGTAATAGTTATTTTAGATTCCATTACTGCTCATACAAAATTAAGGTTATTCTTTGCATAACTTTGCATTCAAGGTCCACCCTGCAGAAAACACTAAATAATGGTCAAGAACTGCAGCAAAGTTTTAAGGCAAACGGTACATTTTTATGGTTTTGTTTAGTTGTTTTTTTTAAATGCAGGAAAGTATTAATGTCCTCCCTGTTCCACAGGGTATGACCAGTCGGGAATGACTCCCGTCACAGGAGGAGTCCTGCAGCAGGTCCTCCCAGCACAGGAACCGTAAGGAAAGTGCTTGATTATTTAGGCCAATGTTTCCCAAATGGTCTCTTCTAAAGCATCAACAACCTTCAACCCATACTGCTTCTTTCCATAGAAACCCCTCCAAGCGCTCTTCCCTTAAATAGGGAACCAAGTTATCATCAACCCTGTCCTCTTGTTTCTCTTTGCATTTTCTCCACAACTTGGATACCGATGTTAGTGTTCACAATGTTGTTGTCAAGTCCGAGGCCTCTCTTTGGGACCAGTAAAGGGAATACCTTCCCTGTGTCAACAATACATTGATCAATGTACACGCTGGTTTGTACAGGAAATAAACAACCTCCATCCTGATCAAAGGTCCTGAACATGTAGCTTGACAGACTATAAGGAAGTGTTTTAAACACTGCAGGGCACTATGTTTGCATTTAATCTTTTCTTTTTTATTACTTTCCTTTTTTTTTTCTTTTTTAAAACATTTTTCCCCAACCTGTCAGTGTTTGCTTTCCAAGATTTGTTTATGCTATGTAAGCTGTAGGTTATTTCTGTTACAGACCCTAATTTCCTCCTCTGCTGGGACTATGGCAATAGCCCCAAGGAAGTTTACACTGAGCGAGAAGAGCATGACAGGCAGTGAATTAAGTGGTTCAGAAAGAGATTCAATTAGCTTTCTCAGTGGAGGAAAATGAAGATTAAAAAAAAAATAAAAAAAAGAAATTCTTGGCAATTCCACTCTCCTGCCTCTGTCTCAACTTCAGCAAATGGACATCAAGAGACAGTCACAGAATATCATCATGAATATTTGAAACTTCATAGGACGTATGATTTATTGACACAGGATTTATACCTAAATCGGTTCTTTTTCTTTCTTAAATACTTCTTGCAGGTATCCCATAAAATGCAAAACACAAAATACTGAGTATCCCAGGACCAGCTACGGCAGCTTATCTACAGGAGCTGACCATTAATGTTCCTCGTCAGTCCCAAGCCCTCTATTGACGTAACGCTTACCCATATGCAGCACCTCCCTCGCATCTCTCCTATGTCTCCTGTGGTGAGGGACCAGCATCAAGTACAGAGAATAAGTGATCCAGAACAGATGTGATGCACATAATTAAAAATACAGCACATGAACAGTCAGTTACCTGCAAATGAAGTTATGCATTTGTGGTGACAAGTCATGGGGCTGGAACAGCCCTGGGCTGCCCTTTAGAGCTGTAGAAATCCTGTGCCCCAGCATCACTTCTTGCTCTCACTTCCCAGAGCCTTCAGGATCTGATCCATGGCCAGAAAGAGCCTTTCACCTCTCCAGGTCTTGCTTTACAAGGGATCAAGCTCTCCTGACAGTCCTTGTTCTTCCTCTTGTTCTCCTGCCAAGAATGTCTGCAAGTTCCAGCTTTTTCCTTGGCAACTCTCTCACAAGGCAAGAGCATAAGGGAGGAGCTTTTTCTCCTCTTTTTTTTTTTTTTTTTTTGTTGCCAATTCCCCCCTT
>WEIS01069909.1:40789-60815 GCA_013389965.1 Todus mexicanus
GTCGCCAATTCCCCATCTGGCTGAGTTCAACTCATTTGTTTCTACTGAATGTTTGTTTTTTGAGCTGCTGTAAAATTAGATGGCAGGAAGCCTAGAGCTCCTGTGCAGGCATCTTCCTTACCATCTCCTAAGACATGAAGTGCAGAAATGGTTTGTTAGTTCCAGCGAAGAAAGCCTGGCCAACATTTCCACAAGACTTAGAAATGCTTTGAAACCCTGGATCGAAAGCTCCTGGACTGATCTGGATTCATATCCTGCAGGAGAAATCCCAACCTAACAAAACAGTAACGTCAGTATTGAGAAGGAGCCAGACCCTCAGAGGTGTTAGAGCTCTAAGTTTTGAAAATGCCAGATATTTCTAAATCTGATGTCTAAACTACTAAGCTGTCCCACCAGGCATTAGTGAAAGTATTTATTATTTTTAATACCTGCTGCCTCCAGGCTGAGGCAAACAAAGTAAAAGAGAAACAACAAGTGCCCCTTCAAAAGGCCTGCCAGCTGAAATGAGAAAGCTGTATGTGTAGTTTAGACTTTGTACTTTTGAATGCATGTGCACCTACAAAGAGAGACAAAGCATTACAATCATGCTATTCCCGACTCCAACCATTTCTTTGCATTTAAAAAATACACAGAATGCCGCGAACATTCATTATTCTTTAATGGCACACTTTGGCCAGGAGAATCGAATGCAGGAAATGAAAGACACGGTTTGCTATTGAAAATTGACGGCTTCTCATTAAAAGTTTTTAAAAAGAGTAGTTTAACAGTCAGGAGAAAGTGTCCACTTTTAACTCCCTTCTCTTGTTCCTCCCCAACTGTGATCTGGGCCAGGAAGATTAAGAAAGTATTAAGAAAGAATGCTTAATAAAGGTGGCTTTTTCTTAAGAGCAGACTGCAAAAACCATAAGGGAAGCTTAATCGGACTATAATAAAAATGACATTTACCAAAACAGAAACTTATTTTTTAGCAAGGAAGTCTACATGCAAAACAGTATTTTTCATATTTTTTTGAACAGAAGAGTATTTTATGATAGACTATAAAAAGCTGTGTTCAGCTGTCCTTGGGATTTACAAGGTGCTAATAATACATCTCCCATAACTTGTTTACTACACCAGAAAATACATTCAGATAAATGCCATCATGCTGGATGAGTGATGTTACTCTTAAGAGGTCTCAAAGTACCCTGGAGTCAATGGGTAACCTTTTCACAGTCTTCCTTGGTAATGTCTTATCTGATATACGACAGGCATAAAATTTAGATCATGTTAGTAATGGCCAAAGACATGACACACGGCACATCCACTTCATGAAGACTAATCCATGGAGAGACAGTAAACAATTCCCTAATCAATCTGGTTTGTGCACCACAGAGCATTGCACAACCAAAGTCATCACTGTGCAGCACAAACCTCCCAGGTCTGATCTCCAACAGCCCAGCAGATGCCCAAAGCTGGAACTTGTAGTATCCTAAGGACTCTGCAAAAGGCAGCAGCTCTTAGCTTCCCCTCAATTTCTACTGGCATACGCAGCCTCTAATTTAGTGAAACGAGCTACAGGGTGGCACACCCTCTCTGAAAATAAGCCAAAACCTGCTTTACAATAGACCTTTTAAATTCCAGTTTCATCTAACTCCCATTTTATTTTATTTCTACAGTCTACAGCCTCCTTCCTCAAATACCTTTTAAGTTATTATTTTCCAGAGTGGAAGATAACATATCGTTATTATCCTCTATCTTAAGGAAACATGATACAATACTAGATCGATATCCTAGCTTACTATTAAGTGGCTGCACAGCCACTCACAAATCTTCCAGCCCTTATCACTCAAATAGTGAAATACCTAAGGTTCTTCTCTCCCACAAAAAGCTCTTGAACATTTAGTATTTTTTCCACTTAATGGCTTTATTCCTTCTTGAAGTCAGCTGCACATACTGCAATAATGCATTTCCCCTATTACTTCTCCATCTGCGATTTATGCATTTGTAGGAATTTAACTCTGGTGAACAGCAAATTCAGAGACAGGAGAAACAATGAGCAGTCATCATACAAACTTCTTCAAACCCACCTGCCTGAATTTTGGTACAACAGCAATCAAACATCTAGTGCTCGGTGGGGAATCATCCTCTGTTCCAGCTGACACACCACAAAGTCTCTGATGACAAGGCCAATGAGGATAAAATTGTTATCTTTCTTCTAGGAAAGGAATCTTGACCTTTTTTTTGTGCTCCACCATCTCAGGAGGACCAGAACTGCCATCCTGTGATACCAACTGATGCTCTCCTGAGTCAGGTTTGAAATGGCCACCAAGGACTGAGCTGCCCTACCCAGATGGTATCATTAAACACCAAATCACAAACTGTTTGGGGATGCACGTGAGTCACAGACCTCCTTTTATATACATCTTATTTGGAGAATGCGGTATCTTTGGAGAGGAAAGGCATAGAGGACACTTCTTATCATGACCCTATTACAACAGTATCATAAAAACTGAAAACTGTAGCCACAAGTTATGATTCCATACCAGTCTTACAAGTTACCAATACCTAACCTGTTTCACTTGTTAAAAAAGAGAAAAATAAGTTATCTAAACTGTGGTGGTTTTGTTTTAAATAAAGCCACATCTGCTTTCCAAGGACATGCATTTCTTCTTGGCCTTTTTTTTTTTTAGCTCTCTCCTTGCTTTTTGCCCAGCTATTCACAGAACCCTATAAACACAGGGAAAGGTCAGCAAGGAATGACAGAAAGCAATAGCTGAAGCCATCAGGTCATGAACCTTTCCACCACACGGTCCCAACAAAGCATAGTGTTAGCACGTCTTTAGAAAACCTTCAGAGCTTCCCTGTTGCTAACACAAGACAACTGTTCTTAGAGAGCTTATATCCAAAAATAAAATTTAAAAAAAAGAACAACAAAACAAAAAATAACACAAAGCAAAACAAAAATCATAACAAAACTAAAAAAACCCACAACAGCCCATTCTGTTTGGACAAAGACATTAAAGGATTTTTAAGAGAATGGAACTATGGACTTAAAGGAGAGGGAAGAAAAGAAAAAAAAAGGGGGGGAAAAAAGAAGAAAAACTATCAAGAGGTCTTCCTCATTCTGATAGATTTTAGCAGGAGCTGGTTTGAGGGGAGGGCTGATGGATCAAAGCCACCAGGTGGCAATGTCAAGCCCTCACTGCAGCCAGCACAGCCATGGCATTACAGAACCCCTCCACCTCTCATGAGGGACTGGTGGGGCTCCCACAGCTGGGCTGAGGAGGATCACCTACCCAAAATCTCCCAACCAGTGTCCACATTTTTGCAGCGCTTCCAAGCACATCAAGAGGAAGGGCTCCAACCACATTGGGAATATTGTTAATATACAGGAACAGCTCAGATGGGTCCCTCAGCCTGCAGGAAGCTGTGTGTGATACAGTCACCAATGGCAGCAGGTGTAGAGGGAGTAGGAAAGGAGACGACAAGGTTTCTGGTGGATGGGTGCAAGCCACCCAAAGAAGACCCAGCACCACTGCCATGCCCATCCCTCCTCACAGGGACAGGGCTTTCCAGTCAGCAGGGAGCTCTCCTCAGCTTCCCAGCTCCAGGCAAAAGAGAAAAACCTTGGCTTGTTCCTCAGAAAAACATCACTATTGTGTATTAATCCAATGCAGTATGCATCCCTGGTCACCCAGGAGAGTAAAGCAGGTGATAGATGTCCCCAGGCTATAGGCTGCGATCGGTGTGCACTGCCTGCCATAGCTGTGGCCTGCCCAGCCATAGCTGCTGCCCGCCCTGGCTACAGCCACATGGTCTCCCTGTAGATTTTGGAGATAGGGGAGTGGAAAAGAGGAGTTCTCACATAACTCCAGGACTCAGGCCCTGATCCTGCTCCTCAGGATGGTGGGGTTTGTCTTTGGCCAAGGGTCACCGTTATTAATGCACTGCACCAATGTCTAATTGCAAGAGAAAACACCACAAGAAAAATCCTGTGGCACCAGTAAAGACTATTATGACATGCACATATTCAGGTTACTTTGCCTGGGAGTGTCCATGTGGGTATCCCAAAGGGACTGTGAACATGTCTGGATTCCTCCTGCCCTCTCCTCCCACTCATGCCCCACCAAGCTCAGGCACTGCCAGCAACATAGCCCATCCCAGCAAGTTCCACTCATCCTAGGCAGAACATCTCCTATTTGGTTTCAATTAAAATAAAGTATTTCGAAGACAATTCACTCCCAGTTCCAGGCACAGCAATTTCCAGCTCCCCAATTTAGAAAAGTCCTCTCCAAATACTGCCAGTTCCTGGCCGCTGCACAAGCAGCACTCTTTTTAGGCTGTGGACGTTAATTAAGCTGCACTTTATTTTTAGATTTTCTTCATACGACTTTACGCCACAAACTCTATTAACGTTATGCCTTGGAACATCAAAGTTATTCACAGATCAGTCAAACTGACAGAAAAAGTTCCTTCTGCTTTGGGAGAACTGAACTCAGCTGGCTTTTTAATAGAAGCTGAAAGAAGGGAAAAAATATTCAAAAACATACCCCGCATGCTATAAATCAACCGACTGGACACCGTGGCTATGAATGAAATTTCTTGGAGGAGGCAGGGGTGGAGGGAGCAGAGCAGCAATATTTCCCCACAGACGTTTATGTGCGCAGGTTAACCCCTTGCCTGTGTGGAGCCCCCTGAAGGTGGTCTGACTTCAGGGCAGTGCCCAGTGGAGGCTGGGGAGGGAGGATTTACCTCTGCATTTCCAGCCCATTTAAAACCACACTTTCTCTCACTCTTGTTTCCTTCTTCTGTCTCTCTCAATATACTGAATGATATCTCAGCTGCAAGAAATCTCAATCTCCAATCCCCCTCAAGCCTAACAGGGACCTTCTAATTCACCCAGTTCAAGACGCTGAATTATTCAGCTAATACACCCTGACCTAGGGCTGCTGCAGTTACGGTGATCCCAGCTGCAGGGAAAAGGGAAGGTCTGCAACCTTACATCACACTCCAGCCAGCCATCTAACCCACGCCACAATCCAACTCTTCACTCTCCATCTCTCCCTCCCTCCAAGCAGGATTAAGAGAGACTGAAAATAAAAGATACAATTACTGTAAACCCTGTCTGTTTACTGTACTGAAGCCTGCTCTTGAAAACATCCCCACTCCCTCTCTACAAAAAACAGAGAGAAGTCACAGGTCAGCAACCAGACAAGAGGTTGAATTTGATCTAGGTTTCCTCACCGCCATTCAGAAGTACTTGGGAACCTTCTGCAATGGAGATTTTTTTGTTGGCACCTGGAGGTACAGGTAAACCATTAAACAGAAAAATCTGCTGCATCTGTCAATTGATGGAAGGGTAAAAACAAAAACAAACCTGTAAAAGCGAATTAATTATTAAAGGTATGCTCTCAGCTAGTACCACTATTTCTGATTTGCAAATTCTGACCTACTACTGTTAATTGTGATACCTTATATTATGTAAAAAGAAGGATATTAGACATTTACTTTTACCTCTTGTACTTTGAGCACAAAAGCAGAGCCAGGGACTCTCCCAGGCCCCATGCAACAGTTTATGTGATAACACAGGCATCTGGGGTGAGACCCAAAAACCAAAAAGCTAAGTTCCAGCTTCCACACGTATCAACAGCTGTAGTACCATCAGAGGTATGCAGGGAAGTGCCAACAGTTACAGGCTGTCTGCTCAGAGCAAGCAATGCAAAGCCAGCCTGGGAGTAATACAAAACCTTTTTCCCCTTCCAAAGCAAAAATCCGGGGCTCACTGAATATTGCTATGTATGTTTACTTCTTTACATACAGTGGGGAGTACTGAGTACTGCTGCCTTCTTAGCATTCCTCGGTGTGAGCCACCAAACATGCCTGTGCATTGCTACCATATAAAACAAAACAAGCCCCAAATACAAAACACAAAAAGAGGGTAAATCATAAAAAACGTTATTCCAATCCCTTACTAAAGTAATGCAGGCTAAAATTTCACAGCCGAAAAAGAATACACAAGCTTGTCTATGGAAACCTTCCTCTGTTTCAAATTCCATGCACCAACAAGTAATTGGGTTAGTCTTAAGACTGCAAAAACTTAGATGGCAACTTTTTTTAAAAGCTACAAACTCTAGGGAAAGTTCTGTCAACCAGGCAAAACAAGGTGATGTTCTCCAACACTTCTCCAGCTCCATGTTCATAATGAGGGAGATTGTCTTCAGATTTATCAGCACGAACAACTTCACTTAGGCCAGCTCAGTCCAGAACAGTATGTTCCTGGTTTAAAGGTGTTGAAACTAATCTTTAAGTTATCATCTAACCCAGCAGAAAAAAAAATATATATATTTTTAAAAAGCAAGGAATAAGCTGTACATTCACACAGGGAGCTCCTGCCAAAGCTCCAGGAGTGCGAGAGCTTGCACCCTCCCTGCCCACACCAGTAGGATCCTGCACACAAGCCACCATCACACCACTGACCAGTGACACACACCAGGGCCCCAGACAGCAGATCTAACTTGTGTTTATATTTTCCACATAAAAGGAAAACTATAGTTGTTGTTGTTGAACATGGAACTTTTACTAACAAAGCACTACACCTACTGATGGGGGTTGAAAAAAAGGAGAAAAAAAAAATCTAACTAAAAGCTGGGCTTATGATTTAAAGACCTGAAGATGCAAGTTTAATCTGTGAATATTTTTTGCCACGTTACCAGTTAAGAATTACTGTTTCTGCCATGTCAAAACACACAGGGCTTTTGTTTTGCTTTCTGAAGTGTTATATTTACACACTGTGGTTATAATTTTTCTGGCTGTTTCTCAAATGCTTAAGGAATGATAAGGATTCCTTACTGCATTAAAGGAGTTTAAAATGCAGAGCACAGCCAAGCAATTTGGGAAGCAATCACTATGTTTCTAAAGTGAACTTTAATCTAGAAATGCTCATAAAAATCATATTATGGCATATGGAAACAATAATGTTAATTAAATAATTTGCATTTACATAGCAATCGGTCCCACGGGCCGAGCATATAGTAGCACAATTCACATGAAGTACACCACATGCTCAGCAGCAACAGATCTTACAGGTTTGACCTGAAGAAACCCAAATGCATGCAACATCTCCTTTCCCTTGCACCTTCTACCCACAGCCCTTACACATCCAAAGGCAGCCACAAGTTTTGGCTGCCTCAGATTACTTAGAAGGACTTCCAGTCTTGGTGGTTAGCTGCAGGAGAGGTATCCACACCTCTGGTACATTCTGTGTGCTTTTTTTGCTAAGTCATACACAAATATGCAAGTGACAACAGGTCTTTGCTCCACCCCAGCACAAGCACCTTGCTTAACCTTCCATGCCAGGCCTTCTTCAGCTAGCTGGGTGCAGGGCTGCTCCTCTTCAGGTAACAGAAATACACATGGGACTGTCCACCCTTAAGCCTTCTTTCATTTGTTCAACACAAGTAAAGATAACTGCAGAGATACTTAACACCCACAAGCCAGCTCTAATTCAATAGTCCTGGTCAGACAGGATTTGTACATGACAGAAATAGAACTAACCGCATTAGAAGAGAAATGAACTCTTTCCAAAAGCCTGCCCAGTTACAGAGCAATGCCAAGCTCCTTATATTTACATGGGTCTCTTAACAATTTAGGAAAGAATTAGTAGTGGCAAGAAACAGAAACACTAAGAGCACACTGTTGTTTTTAAATAAGGACACTGTCAAGATAAATATATACATATACACACACACACACTTAAAAAAAAAAGAATACAACCCCATCTTCATTTGTGTATTTTGTTAGATTTTCTGCCCCATTTATTAGCTCTGTCGGGGAAGCTGCACTAGCTAATTTCATTATTTGTTCTCAGCCAATTTGACTTTTTGGCTTTCTTCCTATACCCTAACAGAGTTCCTCTGTTTCCAAAGAAGGGAAAACTGCCATTGCATTGCTGGAGATTGGATAGTTTTCCCAAGTTCCCTCTAGCTCTGTGGGAGAAAAGCGTCCCGTCAGCAAGCAGGCGCTGGCACCTGCAATGCCACCTCCAGCCAGGACAAGAGCAGGAGATGCTGTGGGAAAGCTCTCTGGAGCTGAAGATGTTGGACAAGCGAAAAGGAAAAAAAAAAGCGATCCGCAAGACTGGAAAGTCTCTTGGTAAATCAGAAGGGCTGAGAAGTGGAAGTACTTAGGCTACATTTGAAACTGGAACTCGGTTCTTGGAGATGATGTTGCGCCATGGGACAGCAACCCTCATTTCTCACGGAGGCTGGAGCCCCAGAGCTTTGCTGGGGGAACATCTCCAGCGCTCACCTTTTTCTGGCTGCTATACAAACACACCATACACACAGAGGAGTAGAATGAAATGCAGGCTTCGCTTGTTAATGGGCACTTGACATTGCATGAAGCTGAAATAAACTTCAGCTAGTTCCACACAGATGCAGCATTGATCTAAATCGCCCAGTTTAACCCCATTAAATCAAAAGGATGTTTCAAGCAATGCAGATCTTCGTAAGCCTGAAGATCCCAATCTTTTCTAACACACCTCTTTATCGGGCTTATCTTGCCTCTTTGTTTCTGGCAAAAAAACGCCTCAAAACCCTAAAAACAAAATAAAGGATAAAGAACTAATAGAAGGTAGGCCTAATCTAAGTCCCACAAGTTTCAAAGGGCTTTGCAAATAGTCCAGTGCTGCCCTAGTATTTTTCACATCTGTGGGGCATTAAAGGAAATAACCAAAACTTGAAATTAAAGTTGGGTGTCCCTCGTGGCGGTGCTGAGGAACTAAGCCTTTTACCTTGCCCCTTCATTTTCTTTTCATCTTCAATTTTGTTTGCCACTGCTAACTTAATATACAGGAGTTAATTTCTTTCCTGATTTGAGGTATCACTAGGGGAATATTGTGTGTTACTGTGGCAGCTGGAAGTCATTACATCTATATAAAAATTAACCTGTGGCACTACCCTAATCTTTTTTTTCTTTTCTTTTTTCTATTTTTTTTTTTATTTATACAAAAGCACCTGCCTTATTAATACTGGAGTTAGAGCAATTGCTAATGCAAATAACTGAAACTCTAACTACATTAAATATGCAAATACAAACCCCTAAGCATTTCCCTAAATCAATATAAATAAGATCCTAGTCCTTGAGCTGCAGAAGTACGAGTTATGCTAAAGCAATGCAATGTGCACCAGGAAGAGATTGGTTTTCCATCCCACCCACCTTAATGATAAGCCTTTCATATGAAATCAAACCTCCTATTTAAGCCAACCTCACAAGCAAAAAGGGAAACTAATATTTATATTTCAGAAATGGATATAAGGCTAAACCCTTACGGAAATGAGTTAAATGGACTGAAAAAGAGGCAATGATGGACAGAAAACAATTGAAGTTGTTGACCACATGGGGGAAAAATCACCACCACCCCAAAGCTAGTTAATCAGAGTATTTTTATGTATAACACTCTTCTCTCTGAAGTGTTACGAGTACGCCTGTACTATTTTCCTGGATGTTTAGTGCACACAAGCAGCAGGGAAAATTAGCCTGTGCTGAGCTCCATGCTGCCACTGCTAGATTGCAGTTAGTACTCAACATATCATTTAAAGCAAGCTGAGGTGTTTCTACGCAGCAGTGTATTTTTGGGACTGCTGTAGTCATACCTATGAGATCACCCAGTAAAGAAACAAAAATTTAAGGCATGTGCTCATCTCAGAACTGTGTAACAATCTATCCAGCCCCTGTCCATTCAAAACCATTTCATCTGTTCTAGGGACACAAAAGCTCATTTTGCAAGATTCAGTGCCCACAAGAGATCTTATCAAGAAGCTTGGCAGAAAGAGATGCTGTGCATTTCCACTTCCTCTGACACCAAAAATGTATGTGACGATGCCAGAGCATGGAGAGCAAAAGAAGACCCCTCATAGATGCTGAAACATAGAACACAGAACATGTTCTATATGTTAAATTATTTACAGTGCCATCCTCAAGGACTATGGCAAACTTCCTAATCCACTACAGACTGTGATTTCCCTCAGAAGTATGTTCAAACCAATGCCAAGGAACTGAACAGCTTTTAATTGAGAAGAGATTATTCTCACTTAAAATCAATCCATCTGAACGCTAGCCTTGGGGAAGGCTCCCACCTTCATCAGTGGAAAGCATCCAGCACCTTAGCAAGGCAACACATTCCATCCCCCCAAAATGGGACATACGTCAAAAGATGGGACAAACCACTTCTGGGTACCAATCTTCTCTCTCTACAAGCTACAGAGAGGAGGACAGCATGCCTGTCTCACGCTACACTCCTAGCTCGAGAATACTGATGTTTATCAAGTTCAAGTCTGGCATGGTGGACAATCCCCTCCCTCCAGCCATACTACAGGACAGGAGTACTCTCCATATAGCTAGCATTGAATCTAGCTGGAAAAATTAAGCCCTGGGTCACTGGGGGCAGCTAAATGTTTTCCAAAGAATGGACATAATTGAAAGCATAGCTCTGCAAGAATGTGAGGTAAGCGAAGGTGGGAAATTACAGTGTGTTTTTGGCAGCTCTTGTGTATTTTGCTACACTGAGATTAAAGGGCAGGTAACTTTCCTGCCAGCTCTCAGAGAGAGGGCTAAGTATTTACCGAGGCAGTTACACAGAGCAAGTTACAGCTGGGAATGTAACGCACTACCAGTCACCACCTTGGTTTACCCTCTGAAAGCCTGAAAAGTTACCTGACACTTAGAAACTGCAACACATACAATTGCCAGTCCTGAGCTCCCTTCCCCAGCATCCTCCTTCACTGTTCACTGAACTCTCTTGCACAGATTTGCATTCTCCCTAAACTGAAAACTCCTCCAGCCAGGGAGCACAGCTCTCTCCTCTGAGCATGGCACAACTAACACAACCAGTAACAGCGCTTACACACAAATTACAGTGCAACCCAAAAGCTATTTCCATGTCAATTCTGCAGAGAGACATGAGACTGCATCCGCAGGTAGCAGGGCAGGAGGCACCTCTTGATCAAGAGCCCATCGGAGATGCTGTTGCAGAACCTGTGGAGGAACAGGGTGTTTTGGTCCAGGCCACACACTGTACTTCAAATCTGATCCCCTTCCCTCTGGTTTGGTGTGTGGCTAGAAAGAAGCTCACAGCAGCCTGCCATCACAAGCTCTAAACAGTCTGAAACACATCCTTGATGTTCTCCTCTAATGCAGCAGAGTTATTGTTATCATTTATAAATGAAAGCAATCAGGCAGCAGTTCAATACTATAGATTTTTTTATTTATTTTTTTTTCCTTAATTTCACTGGATCGAGATTTCATGTATTTTATTTCAGCTAAAGCTTTGACTCACTCCCTGTCCCAGGGATCTGTACTGCAGCAGATGAGAAATCAAACACTGCGGCACCTAAGAACCTTGAGGCTAGAGGCTGAACTTGAACCTGGCTGCTTTCTTCTCCTAAAACCATTTACAAAGCAGCTTAGGAAGTGGGAATTTTTTAATGTATTTAATTTTTTGCACCCTCCCCAGCCCTACCTCCTTTCAAAAATATAATCCTTCGCAAAAACCTCTAGGGATCTCATCTTTTTATTTATTGGAATAATACTGTAGTGCAAAAGCACAGTGTCAGAGTTCAGGGGTATGAAAAATGATACAACTTCTGTTCTACCGACTCTCCCTTTCCTGCAATAAACTACTATTGCACTATCCAAAGATAATACAACAGTTTTTGTCCCACTATTCAAACTATTTAGCATCCATCCACAAAATCAGAGCTAGATACCTCTTACTCCTTTTGCTTGGCATCTTTCACACTGGCACAAAATCTGATGAATTCCAAAGCAATTCTGAATTTTCATCACTCAAGATGACATAAGCACATTTTTGATCATCACAAACTTTTTTTTTTTTTTTTTTCTAGATCAGGTCCAGTTATTGCACTCATTACAGTCAGTCTCTAAGGTAGCAAAGCTGATACTGCTCGGACCCTGCAAAATGTAAAATAAGTGAAGCAAGGAATACCAAGAATGGCAGGGAAAGCAATTTTTCTTACGACCTGCCAGTACTGGGTTTACTTAAGGATGATGTTTAACCAACAAACGATTTATTAACTCATACATTTATTTTCAAAGATACGGAAATTCCGTTTCTTAACGACTTCATTGCAATCTGTCATCCTTTATCATTTCAGAATAGGTGGCCATCAGATTCTACATAACCTATTCAACAAATGTACTATAGACTGTGGTATTCATTTTATGAAATACTACTTTGATGATTAACAGAAAGTTGTGATACAGTCTCCGTCTTTTCCCCCTCCTAGTTTTGACACAAGCTGAAGAATTCTCACATTGAGGTCCAAAACAAAGCTATCCTTCTCCAAATTTAGAAAACGGGAGCCTCTGTTCAGATGCCAAATCTGCAACATTAGCATCTTCTCTTGGCTTCCCTCTTACACATAGCTGACTTCAAGGCTGCTTGTCTGGGTCTATAATATCTGGTCCTTGTGCATCCATACATACCTGTGCAGCTGGACTGGCTTTGCTTGGGAATGAGAGTTCAATTCCACTGAAAATAAACACAGTTCTTTTCTCCCAGAAAGACAGAAATTTGCCCAGCTCAGAGCACAGTACAACAGAAGAAGAGACATCAAGTCTACATGATGGGGCTGTATCTACCTTGGAAAGGTTACAGGCAGGAGAAAATTAAGCAAACAAAAAAAGGTCAAGCTTCAAGTTCTTAGTACTTTTAAGTACCAGTACTTATAATTTCAGTGAAATGTACAACATGCAGGATGTATTAACTTCTTTTTTCTCTCTGAAAATGACCTGCCAGCCTGATAAAAACCACAGCATTTGTATTCAGCTCTTCCTTTCAGCACATAAAAGACTGGAAAAAAAAAAGAAAACAAACTGCAACAGACTGCCCTTCTCTTCGCAAAATCCCACAGACCTCCCTCCAGACCATGGAGACAGTGTGCAGTCAGTGCTCCCCAACACTGACAATACCTGGGCCATGGTTCACAGGAGATACCCTCTGATGTTCTTTCTGGATGCAAGAAGCAGCAAACCACAGTAAGCCTGGGTCATAACCAAAGGAGTGCTTTGCTGCTTGTGAGCTACATCCTGCTTGGCACTGTTGCCCAAATGTCAAGAAAGGCTGGGGTACATGGCTTTGTTCTGTTTCCCTGAAGGAATGTAATGCTTTTACCTTGACAGCACCAAAGTTTCACAGAGGAACCCACTGGAAGGCAGCGATGGCTCAGAAACTGTAGATCTCACAGTCTAGATTTAAGCTCTAATCCCACAGACTATCACACAAAAATTACTACTGCCTCTGACAAATCATGTATAAAATGCAGGAGCTCCTGGTGGGAAGAGAAAGCACAAGTTCAGAGCAGAGATCTTGGGTGACCCTCATCCATGGGTTTTATACTCTTTCCTTTTGTTGGGTGATTTCAGTCTGGAGGCTCACAACATCACTTCTGTGGGGAAAGGTCACTGCCAAGTGGTAGCTAAGCAACAGCTGAAGAGTTGTGGCGGTCAGAAAAAGCCACAATGTTTTGTTTTGTTTAAGTTAACTTTTTAAGAAGTGCTGGACAGTCCTCAGAACAGCCAGTGACATCACCCACAGGAAGCCAGTTAAGGTGATTTCTTTTTCTTTCTTAAGTAGCTTGCATGTTTGAACCAGATGTAGCTAGGAACTTATCTGGGAAAATACTGAATAAACATAGAAGACCTACTTGAATTTCTCCCCGATCATTTTTTACATTACACCAAAACTTCTAGCTTCCACAAGACAACATTGGGAGGCCAGTGCTGTTGCTTAGAGGAGAACCTGCTCTAGGCTCTCTTCTGCGTCACTTCGCAGTCTCCATCTACTCCAGCCAGGACAAGGAAAAACAGTCTGTCCACTGCTCACACCACACAGGTGGAGCGCTCAGGAGCTCCAGCGCCAAACCCTTCCACACCATGGTAAGTGTGGCTGGAGACTCTCCATTCTGCTCAGCTCCAGCCACTGATGCACGAGTGCAGATCTCAATTACAGCTGCACATCCAAGGGTTTACCAAGTATTTCCCTGATTATGTGGATAACAACTGCATTAACCCAGTCTTTGAGAGACTTTAGGCATGTTAAAGCCTCAAAGTGTACGACTAAAGATAACTCTGCCATGCAGTTTTTCATCGTTTTCATCCTGTATTTCCCCTTCCAATGGACATCTCAAACTTTATGTTACAGGGTTGGCTTCCCACTTCGTTTGCTTTCCTCCCAACCCTTAGATCACTGGCTACCACTGGAGGAGCAGGGGATGTCCAAAAACCATGCAACATCTATGCTGAAATGCAGGTGGTGTTGCTATGCTGTCAGTACCTCTAGGGCTGGAAGGCCTTAAATAGGTATCCTGAAGCGCTTGCTGCCATCCAAGCAGTCAGACAGTGAGCACACAGTTCAGCAGCCAAAAATTTAAATGCTTTTGTTCTTCATCTGCACTTTGACTCACCCACCTGAAGCATTTACTCTTTGGCACAGGGGCAGCCAGAAGAGTCTGCACAATGTCTGGTGCCCAGCCACACCAAAATCCTCTGGGCTCTGTTGAAATATTAATAGCGACAGCAGGGAAGTCAATAAAACCTTCCAGCATCTCTTCACCAGTCAACTCCCATGCGAGAAACAGGGACACAAAAGAAAGGGGTGAGAAGCACATTCTGGCTGTTTGGATCCTCAGTGCCTTCAGCTCTCAACATCGCCCTACAGCCATACAAACAAATGCCGGCAGGGCAATCTGTGACCTACTTTCCCTCCCTCGCACAGGGTACTGTGCCATTGTGAAACTGCCACTGAATTTCAGCTTCATAACGATGACAAGAAGGATTTCAAGCAGCCACATGCTGTGCAGCTAACAGTGTCATGGCAGCCACTGCCCCGGTGTTCGTGCCTTCTGCTGTGGAGCCTCCGCTGCACCAGGCTCCAGTTGCTGCACGGGGCAGAGGTGCAGCCCCCTGAGACAACACAGCAGCAGACTCATGCAGCAAACCACGCACGTCTGCAGAACTGCTGCTTCTCCCTCCTTGCCCTCAAGATCTGCCTGGGCAACTGTCCTTAAGTGACTGAACTGAATTTTCCTGCACATCCTTTCTGCTTTTGATGACCTTTATACTGCTGAGACCCCTGCCACCTACCTGCTGCCTGGCACAGAGATGAACATGCCATTTATGGCATAGCCACGTAAAACACCGCAGAGTCCAGCTACGACCATTGGTATGTGTTGCTTATAGTTGTCATAAACATCATTAAAGTCATATACAAACAACAATTTGAGCAATTCACTTTAAGAAGGAAATACTGGCACTTATTACAGCTCTGAAATGACCTAACGGGTGTCTAAGTGTGAATTTGGGAGCCTAGCTTCAACAACACGAGTTTCACAAGGCTGGCAGAGAGCCACCGCAAGAATCTCAAGATCAGCTGCACAGCATCTGCACCACATGAGAGCTCACACCAGACAGTGAAGCCTCCTCCAGGCACCAGGAGGTGGTCCTGCACAGGAGCCCCTTCTTGCTGTGCCCACATCACCTCCAAGCAGGACACTTTCAGGCTATTCCAGTGACACATCCTCCAGACCAGAGCAAGTCCACAGGCTGAAGAGGGTGAACTCAGCCCATCTGCACAGACGTGTCCCTGCTGCAACCAGTGTCGACAGCTTCTACATAGCAAAAATGCTTCTCCTTTGTCTGGGCAGGTTTGAACTCAGGCTCATGGAGACCTGGCCACTTCAGATCCCAACTCCCATTCATCTATGGGAAGGATGAGCTGGTCAGGCAGCCTTTCCTCAGGGCTGATGACAGTGTTTCTCTGCATTACCATTTTCCACTTATCCTCATAGCCCTAGGGAAACCTTCGAGTTTATACTGGTAAAAAACAGTTCAAATGGGAGTCTATTATGTTAACTCCCAAGTCAAACCTCATCCAGTGCCTCCATATAATATGATGTCAAATAAAAGGGAAATAAGGAAGAAAAGTCTCCTAGTCTTATAAGAATAGATTGATCCCTCGATGGAGGCTCAGGGGGGACCTTATCACTCTCTACAACTACCTGAAGGGAAGTTGTAGACAGGAGGGGGATGGGCTCTTCTCCCAGGCGATTTGTGACAGGATGAGAGGGCACAGCCTGAAGCTGTTCCAGGCGAGGTTTAGGTTGGACATTCGGAGGCACTTCCTCACAGAAAGGGTTATTAAACACTGGAATGGGCTGCCCAGGGAGGTGGTGGAGTCACCGTCCCTGGAGGTGTGCAAAAAAAGACTGGATGCCACACTTAGTGGCATGGTTTAGCTGAGTGGTGGTGGTAGGTCATAGGCTGGACTCGATGATCTAAGAGGTCTTTTCCAGCCTTAATTATTCTATGATTCTATGACTATAGAATAAGAAACAGCCACAACTCCCACCAAACACCATGTGTAACTATCCCGGTCCAAAAGCACTGAAAGCTGTTTTAATATTTTGATAGTTTGATACTTACTGACGGTAGCAGAGTCCCGGCAGCACTTCTCTTTTTTCTGCAAAGGGACTCATCCCCTTCTTAAAAAACCACTATGCTATTAACGTAATTAGCTGATTAATCTTTTCAGCCTCACTGAGCTTTATTTAATGGATCATCACATGGATCCAGCATGCTTTCTCCTCAAAGAGAGTACACCTCAAGTGTTTATCCAGCACACTAATGCAAGGGATACCATCAGCATACAACTGGTGGTCCAGACGAAAGCAAACAGTACTGCTGAGCACGCTGAGGACAAGCAGGTATTGAAAAATACATCAACGCAAGAAAACTCACAATACTCATCCTTTTATACTTACACCTCCTCAGGATGAGACAATTCCCATTTTCTAATTATATAAGGACTTTAAAGAAATATTTTGAAAGTACACAGAAGAGCGATCCAAGCGGCTCACAGAGTTTAAGGTCAAGAGCACACTGCTTGACTCATCAGTTCAGGCCATGAACAAGTTCAGGCTACATGACTCCTGGACCAAGTGCACCATTTCTAACAGAGCTACAGCACCTCTCCCAGAGAGACACTCAGTTCTGCAAGCAGGTGACAGCCATGCATCACACTTCTGGCTGAGTTCTTTCCAATGGTTAACTGCCTTCACTGTGAAAAGGAAAACTCAAGTTTGCTTTATTTACTTCAGTTCTGCTTTCCAGAACACTGGGTCTTGTTACATCCCCACCTGATAAACTGCAGTACCACTTAGCCTCAGTAATCTTCTCCCTGTGCAGGTACAAACAGACCATGAACAAAACACCTTTTTCATTATTACTTCTACTTCCCTTCCATCTGAGAGTGGGCTGAAGGGTTTGGGGTTTTTTCAGTTTCTCTGAAAAACAACGCCTACTTGCAAAATTACAGGGTTTGGTCATCAGGTGAAATTTCCTTAAGCTCCTTATTTCTGTTCACATTGCCTCCTCCAAAGCTTTTGTTTTCAAATCACTTGCTCATAAATGGTGTAAATTATATTAGATGCTAAGACTCTCCTCCCATCTTCCCCGCAACAAAGATGAGTGGAACATGCGCGGCAATATTCAAACAATATGTCTGCTACTCATCTTTAATAAAACACTGAGTTTCTGCATGCCTTCAGAGAACTGAAACCTCTGATACCTCCACTGATAGATTTACCTGAATCAATGCTCAGGATAAGGCCCTGCTGCAATGTTTTAAAACTTACTGTGAAGTTGTTAAAAACAAAACACCAAAAAAAGCCACTAAAACACAACTCAGCTAGAAAGCATGCACATTTGTTCTGCAAACATCATCAAGAAAGGATAATTCAAGGCATTTTTTGTCAGTCATATGCTTTCTCCACTCCTGGGTGAGACTACAATGTTAACTGCAATGGCGCTTGAAACCTTAAAATAATGCCATCTTCCACTTTTAATGAACTCTTAATAAAACAGTTAATATTTCAGACAGCAAAACTCATGTTGTTTCTCCTTTCACTTCAACCAAGTGTCAAGGAACAAAATGAAGTGGGAGTTAAGTATCCTGCCACCAGGACAAGCATCACAGAACATCCAGAGCGCCCACACGCCTCTCCCCACGCCCTGAGAATATGATGCTATCAATTACCAACATTGTATTTAGCTTGCATAATTAATTTAGCTACACACATAAGCCATTAACAGTATCTTTGGAACAGAATTTCCCCCGTCACTCATATAGAGGAAGAAAACTAATCATATTAATGTTATTATTGTATTTACAAAGTAATATGCACCAGAACAACAACAAAAAAGTTTTAATCATACTCAAGCACCGATCTGCTCCCTCCCCTCCCCCATTTTAAAAACTCCAAGCAAAATACACAAACAAACAAAATCACATTCTCCATCTTGTCTCTGGTTTTTGTCATTGTTATCTAGTTCCAGTAAAACTCCTTCAGGCATATTAGAATGCTGCAAGGACATAATTAAACCTTCAACAACCATAAAGGATATTACCTTTCACAATAGGAATTGGGAAGAAGTGCTATACTTCTCTAAGGACCAAATCTACTAAGTTTAGCACTTATCCCCTGACTTGAGCTTTCATTGGTTAAACGTTTTAACTAATGGTGATTAACACTAAACATATGAGATGTACACGGAAACCTCCGCATACCAGCAACACTGGGACGCCGGTGAACTCAAAAGTGCTACTATGCATACATACCTCTATCAGACTCCCTGCAGAAATCTCTGGAGGCTAGCAGAAGCTCCCTCTCTCCTGAAAAGAGATGACTTCCTAACCATCCCCAAAACAGTGAATGGCTCAAAGACAGTACCACAATGTTAGTGCTTTGATCTGTGTAGTTAGCATTGCACAGATTTACAGACTCAGTCTGGAGGCTTTTCCTTGGTTTCTAGTCCCCATGCCATGTTCATCATCAGCTAGAATGGTTGGCCTTACATTATGCTCACGGTCCTTTCCTGCAGCCTGAGGAATCTCTCGGGCACCTCTTGCATAGAGCCAAATATCCATCCTCCTAGGCATCAGAAATGAACAAATACACAACAAAGCCAGGCTACCATGCCTCTTTCAATAGGGTGATTGATCAACTCATAAAACTTGAGCACTTAATCAATAGGTAATGAAGTAAAACAGCAACGATGGCAGGCACTCAGCTGATGGCTGCTCCTGACATGGCTGTGCTGAAAAGATGCAGTTCACTTGCTCTGAAGAGCTCTCACCCTTTGACCAATGTTGATTGATGTGCAATGCAAACGTGCAGTCTGGTGGTGCCCAATTTAAACTCTTTATTTTATAATCACCTCCTTGGCTATTTTCTTGTTGTAACTGAATTCCCAAATCACAATCTCTCTGTGCATTAGTAAATTCCTTCCTGATTTATCAAGATTGAGGCTTCAATCAGCATATTTAATATCTATGGCTATTGGTTACCAAAATCCTTGTAGCCCTACACACTTATTGTCAGGTTAGTTTAGTCTACGTGGTGGATATAATGAGGCACAATGCACTTCAGGGTCATCTGAACATTAGAGAGAGCCTCTGCTCCATGCAATCACTGCAGCACACAGGCAATATCTGCAATAGCATTTGAATAAAGGAAGATCTAAAGGTTGGAACTCGACATATCCCCAGCCTCCATTTATGCTATCAACACAATCATCTGGTCATCTCTCCTTTTCTCTGACAGCTGTAATATCTGCAATTAAAATCTGAATCAGTGGGGGCTATTTTAAGAACAAAGAAGGTATTTCAGCTCGGTGGAGCGCTGCAAGATTGGGTAGGATATGCTACAATCAGCATTCCAGCTCATTAAAACAGCTTTGCCGTGGACTATTCGTTCTGAAAGCGTTCTGCAACTGTATATACAACACAAGAACCACTCAGTACCAGCATTTGCTGAAATCCAGCCAGCTTCATGTTGCCCTTGCACATGAAGGAACTTGTCACAACAGTGCTTTGGGGTCAGATGAACAACTGTAGCCAAGGAGAATTCAAGGGAGGCAGCATGATTCCTTGCTGGGGATTGTGAATGGTAATACTTCCCCCCCGCCCCCC
>WEIS01069910.1:13469-31204 GCA_013389965.1 Todus mexicanus
AAAACCAGCTTCAGAGAAGCTAAAGTTAAAATTCAAGCTAAAGTGAAAATTAAAATGGAAGCTCGTGGTTAATTTGAGGCATAGATTAAGGTTATGATGTTGTGTCTTGTGTCTACCGCTTCTCTTGGTGGTGTTACAGCAGCATTATGTGCCAGCTATCGTAGAATTATGTACAAAAGGCACTTTATGTCCAAAAGAGTTGATATTTTACGAGGTGACCTTAAGATGGTTCTAAAACACTTGTCATTTGTAGCCTGAGCAATTTGGGTGGCACAGCTCAGGGTTAGGGGCACCAAAATGCACACGCAGCTCTGCAGAATCGGCGTCTGCTCAGCGTAGCCAGAATGACTGACCTAGAGCTGGATTGAGTTCAGTTTTGAGCACACTCAAAAAAAAAGTTAATGGGAAGTTTAAGAATAAATTATATTGCAGCAGCTTTTAAGCATTTGTGATAAGAGTGTAAAAAAATTTTGAGGTATGATTGAATGGGCTTGCACTGCCATCAGGAAGGCTGCTGGCAGCTGTCAGCATGACGTGTAGTGGCACCTTATGCCAAAACAGCGTTGGTGGCCCAGGTCCTGGGCACGGTCTGAGTGTTATTTCAGCCTCCTCGAAGGGTGTCATTGTTCCTGCGTGTATTCTGCCGGCTTTTGCTTTGCTTCAGTGCGATGCTGTCAAATCACTCGGTCAGCAAGCGGAGTTACAGTGTAGAGGAGCGTGCTGTTGGAAACAAAACCTTGAGAGAGAGTGTGTGTGGGCGATGAGGGAAGGAGAGGCTGTTGGAGGCAAAGGGAAAAGGAAGGAAGAAGAAGAAAAGAAGAAAATCACGGTACAGGGCAAGTATCATTGCTACTCTAGTTGTGTGCTGGATTAGTCAGAGGGACTCCAAAAATAGCTTTCACAGCTGCTTAAAGCAAGGCTTTGGATGTAGCAAATGAGGATTAACATTCTGCAGAGGCTGGCAGTGGATATTGCAGAATTTCCTCCTGTTCTAGTCCATTTTCCAGGACAGCTTTTAGGAAGGACCAAAAAGCTGAACAGTTTCATGTAACGAAATCCAATCAGTCCTGTACAGTCCTGTGTAGCCTTTTAGGTTTCAGACTTCAAGGGGTATTAGCAATATTAAGACATTTATTAATTAATGTTACTAGTAATGCTTTATTAATTCAACTCTGGTGTGTTCTATCTCTTCAAGGATGGGCAGGAGTTCAGTTTCTCATACAGGTTTTCAGTGTAACTGCCAATATTGCAGACACTGCAGGAGGATATTTATGGCTCCTGCTTTGGGAATTGAAAATAATTAATTGAAAAGTGTTGGGTGTTTTTCCACAGAATTCAAATGCTTTCCTAGTCTTGCAAGCACATGACCAAGTTATGTAATTTTCTGTAGCCAACACAAAGTCGTGTAAACTTCCAGGGAATGTGCGTTTTTCTCTGTGTAACCTGCTTAAAAAGTGGCGCATATAAACGTGAACACTTCTCAGAAAGTTAGTCTTTCTGAAATAAATGAGCAAAATCGATGCACTGGTTGCTTCAAGATCTTTTTCATGTTTTGTTTTGTCTTTTTTTCAGGTGTGTGTGGTGTCAGAACACTGTGCATGATGAATGTATGATGGATCATTTAAAGACTGAGGAGTGTACGTTTGGAGAATTCAGAGACTTAATTATTCCACCGTACTATTTGTCTACAATCAACCAGATGCGTAAAGAGAAAAGAACCGATTATGAAAAGGTAATTGGCTATTGCTTCTTGGGTTTATAATATATTTTAAAAAGCTCAACCCCCCAAAAAACCCCAACATCCTCCCCATCACAACTTGAACTCAGTACATTGTCAGGTTAATAACTACCAGGTAAATATTTCAATATATGTGAACTACTTGCAGCATCAGTTTGGTGGTGTTTGTCATTTTATTAATGTGGTAGTTGCAGCCTGAGCAGACATTCGGATTTCATTACTCCAAAGCAACGCTGGGACTTGTGCGCCTTAGTTCCTTGAATGTTTTGTGATTTTTCTACCACTGTGTTCATAACATTGTAGTGTTTGTTGTCCTGTGCACTGTAGAACAGAAATCTCCAACCTTGGTGTGTCAGAAGTATTTGTTTCTGGTTTGATTACTTCAGATGAATTGGTCCCTTCCTCATTTCAGCACTTATAGGGGACAGGTGTGGGAGCGTGGCTTTCAACATTTTCAAACGTGCAGGATTTGTGTGACTGACTGACTTTTACCTTTTCACAGGTAGTACCTTACTGCAGAAACCACTGGATGCCAGTAATCATACTGGCTAACACTCGTAGTGGAAACAACATGGGTGAAACTTTACTAGGAGAATTTAAAAATCTGCTGAACCCCGTTCAGGTATTTACAGTGAAAAGTCACTATAATGAAATAAAAGTTTATATTAGAATAAACATGGCTTTGCGTACACAACAGCAGTAGGATCTTGTGGAAGATCTGTGAAAGAAAGAAATTCATGCAGTTTGTTCTTTCAGAAAGAATAGCTTTGTTTAGAGAGACCAAAAGTGCAGAGGCTCCTCCCACCCTCAAGTTTGTTGCGGTTCTAATGCTGATCCGTTGTGGGTTTTTTTCTAGTAGTACATGCAGTAAGTCTGTTACTGATAAATATTTGGCTCTTGAAACCGTGTACAATTCTAGAAAGTGGAATGGTTAGATCTTATTAATTCAAAACCTGTATTTGTTTAAATCTGCCCTTGTGAAAACGTTGGTGTTCACAGCTGCTGCTTTGTGTTGTCTCTTTCCCCTTAAAATCCCCCCGGGATGGCGCAGGATGCTGACGTTAAGGTGGCTTCTTGTGCCTTGGATTTTCTGGCTGCACCTTACTGCTCTTCCTCTGAAGTTCAAAACCCAGTCTTAGAATACGGCTGAAGAGAAATCTGTCTGTTTGTTTTAAATGCATCCTGGCAAGGCTTTAAAGAATAAACCTCCTTGTATGCTGAGCATTTAAAAATAACTTTTACCTGAAGTCATTGATCTTCTCAGAACTCATCATCGATGCAGACTGTTCTTGGGACTCTGTCAGCTCAGTTCGTCCACAGTGCTTATTCCTAGTGCAACAGCTGAAGCTCTGTGGTGAATTAGGGAAACCAAATCCTGCTCATACAAGTCAAGACAGCTCATTTGCTAATGAAATATTGTAAATGGAGGATCTTTGTTTTGCATTAGAATGAACTTCTTGGAGTTGTTTATCTGTGAGGCAAATCCTGAGTCATGTTCTGTGGACTAATGGAATTTCTTATTTTCCTTTCTTCTAGGTCTTTGATCTAAGCAAAATTTCACCTGCTAAAGCTCTCCAGCTCTGCACCTTGCTGCCTTGCAACGCTGTCAGGGTCCTGGTCTGTGGTGGGGATGGCACAGTAGGCTGGGTTCTGGATGCAATTGATGAGATGAAGATAAAGGTACAGTGCTTTCAGTGAAAAGATGGCTTATGGTGAAAGGAGTTTTGGAGCTGCTGAAGTGCTACACCTAATTTCTTAACCTGCTTTTATTGCTTTCGTCTTCCTGAATAAGGTTACAAAGAAATATTTACAGAATTGTGTATTCATATTGAGGGGAGGAATGGATCTTGTTATGAGGCACTGTAGTTCAGGAAAAGTATGAAAGCGTTAGATTTTACATTAAATTTACAGTCATTCAGTTTTGTAAACCAAGAAAATGACAGGCTGCAGAATATTTTCTGCGTTGTTCCTTCCTCTTTGTCTAAACAGATTTATTTTGTCATAAATGGCATTGCTAAGAATGGCTAATGTGCTCTGACTGCTTATTTCTCCCAGTGCACTCAATCTTTTATAATAACCTCATAATTTTGCTGGCTGTACTGGTTATATTGGCAGTGCATGAATGAGTGTGGTAATTTGCTTCTACTCCTTATCATATATTCTAAACAATCTTTATCAGTCTGCAGCCTCACCTGCTAGTAGCAAGTAGAGAAGGAAAGAATCAGCTGTATGTTTACCACTGATTTGAAATACAAGATATTCTGATTTACAGGGTTCTGCCAAGAACTCCTGAGGGAATTAAGAATGAAGAATAATTACAAGGGCTTTAGCTGTTTCCCTAATAAACTTTTTCTCTACTGATGGAAGGAAGAAAGTTACTCTTCTTGTATCAACGTCATATTTTTTTCCTGCAGATTTCTTGTTAATGCAGGACCATCATTACAACTTCATGTATAGTGAAAACTGAGCTTCTTCACAAAATTTTCTGTACTAATAAAGTAGAAATGCAATAAAGCATAGCTATAAAGGTTCATGAATATGACCATATGGTTACTTGGTCTTGGAGACTCGAGGTATTGTCCCTCAGAGCCAATATAATTGATGAAATCTGGGTTCTTTGAATCCAAGTATTTAGATTGAGCCATTGGAGTTACATAAATACTATTGAGATTATCAGCAAAACCTTCTGATTATCAGCAGTGGGTTATTTGCTCCCTGCATTTATCTTGACTCTCAAATACGGGTGACCTAGCTGATAACTCTTCTTGAAAAAACAGTAACCATAAAGCCGTTTGTTGCGCATACTTTTCACAGCTGAATTTCAAAGGCCACAGTGCACCCGAAATAGCTGTTCAGCCTTCTGTGGTAAAGGGGACAAAGGCCTTTGCCAAGGTGGCTGTTCTGAATGTCTGCTTCTGTCACTCTGTGATCTGCAGATGGGTAATCATCTGCTCCATCTGTTGAGGACAGTTTGGTCTGGCTGTGGGTGTGGCATCTCTGAAACTTAGATACTGACTTTCCTTGAGTATGTGAATTCCTGTCCCTGGTTGAATATTATTATGTGCATCTCTTGGTTTAGACCCAACCTCACTTGAGCCTTGCAAAAGTATTTTGGTTTCTCGCTGTGTTTCACAGCCCTGTGTGTAACATCTCTCTTGGTGTTCCTGTCACTTCCCAGAGGTGCATGCAGTAGCAGTGTCAGGAGCTTAACGGCTGCAGCAAGTCAGCAGCATTTAATCAGCAAACCAGATGATTGATGATGAAACAGCTTAAAGCTGGAAGAGGGGAGATCTAGGCTAGATATTAAGAAGAAATCCTTCAGAGTGAGGATGGTGAGACCCTGGCACAGGTTGCCCAGGGAAGCTGTGGCTCCTCTCTCCCTGGAAGTGTTCAAGGCCAAGTTGGACAGGGCCTGGAGCAACCTGGTCTAGTGGGAGGTGTCCCTGCCCATGGCAGAGGGGCTGGAACTGAATCGTCTTTAAGGTCCCTTCCAACCCAAACCACTCTGTGATTCTATGAGAAGTTCAGACTTTAGCTTCTTAATCTAAAGCATCATTCTTCTGGAGGAGTACCCTGTTCAGCATTAATAATGCGTTGTTTCTATATTGTGTCTGTAGGCTCCTTCCTTCTCACACTGCTTTAACATCTCCTTCCTTTGCGTTCCCCCTATGATACTTACCTCAATGTACCGTCAGCTGTGCTCACACTGCCAGTGCCACTGCTCTGCACCACGTGGCAAGCTGCTGCAAAGACAAATGATACTTACCTAACCTGAACGTTTGGGAATAAAAGAGAGAAAATGAGTGCTGAAGGAGGAGCTAATACGCAGTGCTTTTGTATCCTAGGGGCAAGAACGTTACATTCCACAAGTTGCAATTTTACCTCTGGGAACAGGAAACGACCTGTCCAATACACTGGGCTGGGGCGCAGGTTATGCTGGAGAAGTCCCTGTAGAACAAATCTTGCAAAATGTCATGGAGGCAGATGGAGTCAAGCTAGACAGGTAAGGAGCTGTGAAAAGATAAATAACACGGAACCAAAATACTACCGTAGCTCTAGTGATAGCCGCTTGCAGCAGTGTATGTAAAGAAACACCAGTATTGCTGGAGGGAACTGCAAAATAACTGAGATCCAGAATGAGTCTTTAGTTGTTCTCTTTCATAGTTTAACTAAATTCGAATTTTTGGACTTGATCCCAGTATAGATACAAGATTCCTAACTACAGCGTTGATACTAACTGAGAACAGTCTGTCATGAGTCTAAGTACTGGCTGTTGTTTTTCAGATGGAAAGTTCAAGTAACAAACAAAGGATACTACAACTTACGGAAACCAAAGGTATGGTTTGCAAGTATAAATATGGATTCTAGGGAGCACCTCTGTGTTTATACTTATTTTTTTCAGTAACCTACTTCCCATAAAAGCTGTGACTTTTAAATCCTAATAATGATATTTACTAAGACCATAACTAGAGATTCTTTCTTACAGGTATTCACGATGAACAACTACTTTTCTATAGGACCTGATGCTCTCATGGCTTTAAATTTTCATGCTCATCGTGAGAAGACTCCTTCTCTGTTTTCCAGCAGAATTTTTAATAAGGTGTGTTTTGTAACGAGACAATATCTTCTTACAGTAGTTAAGGCTATTTTTTGTTTTACATTGCTTTACTCCCCTGTGTCCTATATTGTCTTTTTCTAACAATGTTTTCTGTTCTTCCTGTTTTGTTTTATTCTGGTTTTGTTGGTTTTGTCTTGTAGGCTGTTTATTTTTTTTATGGAACCAAAGACTGCTTAGTACAAGAATGTAAAGATCTTAACAAAAAGGTTGAGGTAAGTTTTTTAACTTGCTTATTCTCTGGACAATCAGTGGAGTATAAAAACTTAACTTTGTGAAAGAAAAGGGGAAAAGCTTTGCAGTTTACGTCTATATATTTGTATAACGATGGCTCTGGACTTGGAGTATTTTTGATGTTCCTTTTGCTATCTGCAGCTTGTTTTACGGAATTCATGGCTTTGAGCTAACTGAAAGTTCCTACTTTTTTTCTGGCCTTGACTCAGTTCTATGAGAACAAGGACTGATAGCCAGATAAAATTTGCTTTAGCATCAGAGACTTGCATAAGTGAGAGTTCCTTTTTCTTTTCTCTATTAACAGAAATTTATTACCACTTAAGATATCTTGTGAAATCAAAAGTCATTTTATAAATACAAAAAGAAGACACATTTGCCCCTATTTGTACAGGGCCAGTTTTTCTTCAAGAGGAAGCCTATTAAATGCATAAACAAAAGAACTAACTAGCTGACTCTGAACTTCTGAATTTGATTCACGGTAATTAACTTCTGCTTGTCTTTTAAAGCTAGAGTTGGATGGTGAGAGAATCAAGTTACCCAATTTGGAAGGCATCATTGTCCTGAATATTGGATACTGGGGAGGTGGCTGCAGGCTCTGGGAAGGAATGGGTGATGAGCCTTACCCCTTGGCAAGGTACGCTCTGCACCTTTTTCTTTTTGTTTTCCTCTAACAGTTCTTGTAGTGTAAGCAGTTCCCTTCAGTAGGCTGTGCTTGTGTAGCCAGACTTGTCTGAGAGCTGGTGTATTGCTCCATGCTTGCCTTTTTATACGGCTGCCTTTGCCGTTCAGTGGGGTTTGTTGTCCAACATAAACTAATTGTTTTAAACATATTTGTAGGAAAACATTTGTCTTCTCTATAGAAAGAGCCATAAAAGAACTGTTTAATGTTTGGGCAGGTATTCTGCAGCTCGTGAGCATCACTAAAAGAGTCTCCTTTCTTAATTCATAGACATGATGATGGGCTTCTGGAAGTTGTTGGTGTTTATGGTTCTTTCCACTGTGCCCAGATTCAGGTGAAACTAGCCAATCCCGTCCGCCTAGGGCAGGCACATACAGTCAGGGTAAGTGTTTTTTATCAACCTGTTTCACTGACCTGCCTGAAGTTGCAGTTTGCAGTTGAGCTGGATACTTCTCTTGTGTAGTAAAAATTACTGATGTCCTAATTCACAGCTCTCAGTTACCGTGGTTGGTAGCCTGAGCATAACTAATTACGAACAACTAAGTTTTTCCCAGGCCAGGCTGAAAACATGCAGCACCAGGATATCGTAGTTGTAAAAGGTATGTTCAGAGCTTTGAACTGCTGTGATTGTGTGTTCTTCTGTTCACTACTAGCTCATCTTGAAGAGTTCCAAGATGCCGATGCAGGTGGATGGTGAGCCCTGGGCTCAGGGGCCCTGCACTGTTACCATAACTCATAAGACACGTGCACTGATGTTGTATCACTCGGGTGAACAGTCAGATGACGACGCTTCCAGCATGTCTGAGCCAGACCATGGGAGAGAACAGACGGATGAAGATGTATAGATTGTGTGGAATTTAACATAATACAGCGATGAACTTCAACTCATTAAAAACACTTGAGGACGCCTAATCCAGATTAAGGTTTATGCTGAAAGGTTCATACCTATGAATGAACTAGAGCAGAGGAAAAAGCCATGCTTTTACCTTCCTGAAAACTTTCACAGCTGCATTACCACAACTGTGGTAGTTTAGAGTGGTGGTAGATGCCCAGCCTTCCTTTCTAGCTGGAGGAGTTCAATACTCGAGTGGCAGGAGAGAGACAACTCCTGCAGCCCTTCCTTGCTGTGGAATCAGATCTTCTGCACGTACACGGTGTAGCGTGCAAAATGTTTGATGCCTTTGGAAGGGGGAAGAGCTGGGAGTTTGGCCTGCTGCTTCCACCTGCTCTCCTCTCCAGAACAGTTCCAGAGCAGAAAACCAGACCAAGTAGGATGTGGACTGATATTCTGACAACCACTGTGCCTGGCTGCCATCTGTTCTTGGGAGCAAGACGTATCCTCCTCTGTGCACCAGCTCGTGCGGTGCAGATCTAATGGGCTCGACTGGGAGAACAGAGGAGCGGAGAGCTCCTGGGAAAGTGGTTAACATGAAAGACGCTTTTGGACTAAAGGTTTCTGGAAACGTTCTGTTAGTGAATGACCTTTTCCGGTGGCTTATTAAGCCATAGAGTACTCCTGAGGTCCCGAGTACCCAAAAGAATTGTACCGTGACTTGCACTGAATGATCCTGTGACTGACTCTGCTTCGGTTCAGTGAGAGACTAATCCTTGGGTTTGTAAATAGCAGCATTGTAGTTCTCGAGGAGGCTTTTTGGAGGAAAACTTGGGCAAAGGAGCTGTATGTTTTAGCTGTTTGGGGGAGGGTTTTAAAGAAACTGTGACAACTGAAAAAATGTGCTTGCTTTTTATACCTACCTGAAAGTGGTCAACAGTAAATCAGTCTGTTAACTGTTTTGGTTTTAGCTGTGGAGGTTGAGAGCTAAGTTTGCAGAGTTCTGGCATGTTCTGGCGTTGATGTCTATAATTTGATTGTGAGGGGGGAAAAAAAAAAGCATGGAAGCATTTGTTTTCTGAGTGGCTCTAAGGGAGTCAAGGATACCTTGTTGGACCTGAAATTTCATTACGCTTATGAATATAGGGTGAGAAAACAATTCCTGGTCTGTAGTGATAGTAAAGGTTAAGAACACACAGAACAGTACACGGAAACTGTCAGTTGGGCGTATCTGAAGCTTCTCAGGTTAAAAGCTTCTCAGGTGACACCACCTTCATGGTTAACAGAAGTCAAAATCTGCTTCCTTTTATCTTTTCTGTTGTGGATATTTTAAGCCTGCAGAGCTGCTGAGGCTTGAAATTTGCCACTGAGTAATTCAATTAAGTCCAGCTGAGTTACTGAAGGTGGCCTTCCCAGTAGGAAGAGAATTTCTGCTGAATGTATATTAAGAAAGCTGAAATAGTAGGAAAAGTTAAGAGCTTTTGGTCTGAACTTTGAATGTTGCTGCTTTTGTCAGAACTCCCTGCATTTTATTTTATTTTATTTTATTTTATTTTATTTTATTTTATTTTATTTTATTTTATTTTATTTTATTTTTCTTTATGCTAACTGAACGTGATACCGTTGGGTAAAGTAGGCTGTGTTTCTAGGTTTTGTAAAACGACACTTGGTTTTCATACTCTATCAAATGGTGTTTGCATTAACGGTGAATGAACTATTTATATTTGAAAATAATTTATTGAAACCTTGGCAAAGTCAGTATTTTTGCAACCTTGTAATCCTCTTTGGAGAACGTTTTTAACTTGGTGGTTATTTGTTGTAGAAAGTGTATGTAGTAGACCTTCGATACTACTGATTACCAGTGAATTCATAGCTGCCTGAAAATGTGAGTAGAGCGTAATGAACTGTAAAGCAGAAGCCATCTGTAAATTCCTTAGACACCTCATCTTAATTATTTTATTGTATGTAAATATGCAGAGCAAATTCATAGTTAAATCTATGTAAAAAATGTTTTAAATACCCCAAAGTATGCCATGTTAGATAAATCTACTACCTATTTTTTTTTAGTTATGAGGTTCAATTTGTATTTCCTTCAAAAATCTTATTGGCTAAGTTATTATTTTTGTTAATAACTTGTATCAGTATCCTACAGATAGTTAAGTTCTGTGTTACGGTTCTTAGGTAACTGTTGTTTACAATTGCCAAGTCTCTGGAAAGGCAGGGTCTGTGTGTGAGAGGCAGGATTTTCTCGAGAGAAATAACACCACTGGCTAATTAATCTAAACTATTCCTAACACAGTTTAAAGAGCCACCTGAAGTTGATCAGATGAGTATTCAAATTGGTTTATAGCATAAGAACCTTTAACTTTCAAAAACTTTGCTCTTTCAACTCCTGACATCTAGGGAGGAAAAAAATAATTGGTGCCAAGACTTTGCAAGTCTCTGTTTTTTACAGTAGGTGAGGTGGCCTCTCCACCTGCGCCGGGCTGGACACCAGAGATGTCGTTCTGTGTTTGTGCAGGCCAGATCCTCCCACGTACTGCGGCCTGGTGGAGTCCAATCCTGAATGTGTAAGATCCTCCTTGGGACATGTCAATCCACCATTCATTTTGGAGAAACAGAAGAGAATTAGAAGTGAAAGCAGCATCTAATTGAGCACCAGTTGGGGAAAGCCCCTGGTGAATGGTCTTGCTTGCACTGGGCAGATCATCCCCTTCTTGCATGTGGAAGCGAAGGAGGTTTGTGTTTCACAGATGGACTGTTAGTGGTGGCAGCAAATGACAGGTAATAAACACAGGTGTCATAAGCATGGGGAAGCCTCTCATGAAATTGTATTTATGGTCTGGAGAACATTCTGTAAGGTTGACGTGTCTAGTTCCCAGTCATCCTTCTGTTGTAACTACAAGTAGCTGTCACATGCGTGACCAAGCAAAATTCTTTTTAAACAGACAGTGTTAGCTCTAGAATCTGTCAGGAGGTGTTGCTGTTTCCAACATGTTGTCCTTTGATTTCAGTGTATCCTCCTTTCCAGTATGTTGCAAATCAGGTTAAAGCCTGTTTTAAGTTACTTTTATCAAACTGTTTTAAGTTTTAGTCCTAGTGTAGACAGGAAATGTCAGCAGTGGGCTCCCAGGTTCTACTACTAGCATCAACGGACTCTTCTAATTTGTTTTATAGCTGTAGCTGCCTAATGTTGTCACATGTGACAACATGTAAAACTGTTACCTGGTTTTCTTTTTGTTGCAGGTGCATAAAGCACCAGCACAACTAGCTGCTCTGTAACTCTTCTGAAAACCGATCAGAAACCTGAAAATATTGCAGTATATTCTCTGTCCAGAAGAGGGTCCTCTGCAGCTGGGTCTCGTGGCTGGCACTGAAGAATTTTTCCTTCCCTGTTACTGATCAACATTGGAAAAAATAGTCAAAGTGGTATTTCAAAAAGACCAATAATGGCTAGTTTCTTCTGGCAGTCTTCATACCCTGTAGCTTTGTGTGAATAACAACAGCAGTTGTGAGGCACTCAGGAGTGAATTCACAAGGTTTGAAGTTGCACTGCTGCACACCAGAACCTGTCAGGTTCTGGTAACTGTTTACTGGGAGTTCTCACTCCTGGGATACACAATGCAAAAAACTTAACCTTGCATGGAGAGCCTTTCCATATGGAGAGCCTCGCTGTGGGTCGGTGTCTGCCGTGCTCAGACCTTGCTGGTTCCCACCCACACTGAGAGGATGCGTGTGCGTATTCTCAGGTGTGTAGAACTTCGTGTCATGGGCTCGGCTTTACTTTGTGTTCTCACTTCAGCCAACAGGGTTAAACTGTTTCAATCCCCAGCTGTGTTTTGGATCTTTCTGCATGTCTGGACTCTTTAAAAAGGTGTCTGAAGCCCAAACTTGCGTTTTTTGTCTTCAGAAACAGCTGAGGTGAATGACATTCACTTACAGGGTTGGGTTTTTTTCTGAGCATGTTTATTGTTCCTGGCGTTTAAAGCAGGTCAGGGTAGTATTTAGAGCTTACTTTTAACAGCACTTTGGAATTACTGCATTTACATGCAGAACATAGTCTTGTGTTTACTTTCTAGTGCAATGGCAATATTTCTGTTTCAAATAAATTGAGTTCTGTTAAAATTTGAACATTTTTCTCAGCTAGCACTGCTATAAATTGCACTTCATCTTCATACTGTAAAGACTATAGTGTGATTTATGCATTGGATACTCTTTTTATATATTCACTTTCAATGTTTCACCTTCATGGGTTGTTTTTTTTCCCCAGATCTTGCCTTTCTTAGGCACTAATTAACTTAAAACACCATTTACTTTAGTTAGAAGCTTTAAGTTCTTGCTCTAGAAAAACGAAGTCTCTCCTGGCTGCAAAAGAAAATGATCCCATGTTTGAACGTACGTGGAGAAAATCATCTTAAGGCAATGCTTATAGCAGCAGTAAGTTACAAGTTTCCTCAGTGTAACTTCAGCTGATTCAGATGGAGAATTTGTTCCCCCGCACGTTTTGTCTTGCTGGTGTTTACAGCTACTCAGTAAGTGCTTCTCTCCCTCCCGATCTAATTACTCATTTTATGCTGGCTCACTTTCAGCTGAAAATGTCATTTGGGACAGTATCAAAAGCTCTGCTGAAATCAGGATAGTGAGCTTCTACCTGCTGTATCCATCGTGCCAGCTAGCTTGGCAGGACAGAAAACTGGAATGGCTTCTCACGGCCCAGTAACCCACCAGTTTGTCTTTTGCAGTCACCATCACCACACCTGAAAGATATTAGGAAGGACTCCAAAGGTTTCCAGTGCCCCGATCTGCTTTGAAAGAGTCAATTTTAGCTCTTTAGCTGCTGGGGAGGAACCTCCCCGTTCTCCACAGGTTCTGAGAAGTGAGAGTTAAAGGTTTTGATTTCAGCTGGGCCAGTTCCTTCTGGCTCTGCCTTAAGTTGCACTGACACTCGCCACTTTTATATAGTGTGTTACTGTATCTCACTGGTTAACAAAAAAAACTACTTAAAGCACTGTACCTTAGCTGCATAAGGGTATCAATGTTATAATAGTTACTCTTTTTCACTTGGCCACAAATGCTTTTTGGTAGAGCACCACTGTAACTGAGTTAGTTACTCTATGGGTAAGAGCTGGACGCTTGGGAATCTTCACGTGTTCTAACTGAAAATCCTTTTTTGTTCTGCGTTTCATAGTGACTAGTAGCAGTTTTCTGCCTTTGGAAAAGGAAAAAAAAAAAAGACCCTTCAATTAGGAGTAAACTAGGATGTCTTTAGATTTTAAACTGCTCCTGTTGGGTGAGCCACATATAAAAATGCTCTGACTGCTTTTTCTGAGAAATGATAGCTGCTTCTTGAACACGGGCATGAGACAACAGAGGCCGCTTGCTCAGTTAGCAGTTGAGTATATGGAGAGATTTGACACATTATTTCAACGTTGTTTAGGCCACAGTTCTAAAAGCACGGCGTGATTACAATGTCTTTATCTCACGAAGAGCGATGGATTGGGTATTCAGGTTCAGGTTTGGGGCATCTCAGGGAGAGACTTGTAGCTGGAGTAAAGCCACATGCCTTGACTAAACCTGGTGATGTTACATGGGCTTACATTAGCTGAGGATCCGACCCTAAACTGTTCCAAAGTATGAATGTATTCAGAATTTTACTTTGTTTCTGGTTAATCCTGCCCTATTCCTGCGCTGTGTACCCTTACTGCTGTACGTCATTCTTTTTTGGCATTGTTTCATTTGCAACTTGTTTCTAGATTTCTGCATAAAAATAACATTTAAAGTCAGAACCTATAGTGTGAGTTTATTGCAATTTGTATCTTCAAAGTTTACATCGCTCGAAAGCCATTTTGTCTGCTCCCAACTGCTGTAATTCTTAGAGTACCTCCGGCCATCTTCTCTTTCTAGGATTTTTATAGCTAAACAGAATGGATTTTTATTTTTGTAGCTTGTAACTTCAATATGTATAGTAGTTGTTTCTACTTAGTAATTAGCGATCAGAATACTGTTACTTCCGAGAGCTGTAACTTTAAATTAGTAATAACTACTTACAAGAAAATACCAGCATGTTAACAGTTTAAAAATAAATAATAAAAAAAGAAACCACCAAAAAATTATTCTTTAGCTTGGAAATACTGTGATGGTGAGACTTAGGATTTGTATTGGATGTGTTCAGGCATATATATTCTGAAGTTGCACTAAATGGGGGGGGGAATTAGCTTAAAATGCAATTAATAGATCAAAAAGAATTTATAACATCTTAAGTTGGTTGTTTTTCAACTGAGAGAGGTGACATTGGGGATTCAGTGTTGTTTTGGTAAGGAGGAGGCAGTCAGGACAGTTTTTTCCTTCTGGTGCAGTTTGAGGTCTGTATTATTTAGTGCCCGAACGTAAGCAAAAGTGGTCTGCACCACTCCACCTCTCTTCTTGGAAAATGAAGACTCAGAGCCAAGCTGACCGCTTGCGGCTGGAAAGTGTGTGAGATCTTGCAAAGAAATAACCAGCCATGGTTCAAAGTCAAAATTTGCTCATTTTTTCTTGACATCATGATGCTTTGCAGTCCCAAACTGGTTCTGTTTTTTAAAAGAAGGCAAGCAGCAGTGAGAGGCTGAGGAGGTGTGACTGTAAAACTCAGTCACAAAAGCTGAGAAATGTGTTCTTGATTTGCTGCCTGATTGTGCAACATCCCATGAAAGTCTCTGTTTGCAGCCTCCTTGGCTTCACCCAGTGTTTCTAAAGAGGGTGGCAATACCATTGCCCCTGGTACCTGGGATGTCTGCTCATATCACTACCGGTGGGTGCTGTGTGTTATCTGAGTGCTTGGGCCAGGTCTGTCGCTAAGAAGCTGCAACTTCAATGAGGTCACAGAACTCCACAAGTGAAACCGTAGAAGAGTTTTGTCTGCAGTCGGTTGTGTTGTGGCCTCTCTTGTGTCTCAAGCTTCCCAAAGGCTCCTTTGAGAAACATCTGCTCCATATTCTTCACAGAAGTTTGTAAATACTGATTTTTCACAGCGCTGACTCTATCACTCAGTTTTCTAACACGTCTTTCTGTTGTCTTGTCATTTGTACTGTATTTCTCTGTAGATTTAAGTGAGTAGATTAAAGTATTTAAACTAAGTTTGTCCGGTTTCTCACTGTGCCTTAAAGCAGACGTGAGTTTTCAACTCTGCAACAACCTAGAGGTGACAGTACCTGCCTGGTGTTTAGATGGCTGGGGGGTAACAAGCTTGGTCATTTTAAGAAGGGAATTGTATTTTGTTGAACTCTGCAGCCGTGCTTTTGTCTGAGATCCCTACTGTAAAGTTCAACCGTTTCAAACCTCACAGATGTGGAACAATTTCTATCCAACGTGGTAATGTCCTTCAGAGCNGTTGTTTTCCATTCAAACTGGGGTCAGAGCGTGGATATTCAGCAGGTTTTTTCTTAAATGGGTAAGACAATCGTTTCCTGGAGCTTTGAAGATCACTGGTGCTAACATTAACACACGCTTTATGTTTAATGCATTATTTTTAAATGTTTTCAGAACTGTTGGAGGGAACCGTGCACAGCACAAACTCGAGCAAGACTTTCCACTCAAGGTCTGTAAGTCGCGCTGCAGCTGCATCTGGAGTTCTTAGAAAAGTGCAAGTCGAGACCGAAACTCTATTTTTGACTTTTGATAATGAAAGCAAAAACGTAAAAGATTTAGTGAATGAAAAGTTGTGTGAGAGTCCAGATAAGATATGAGGAGTCCAGTGCTGGACGCTTGAGGGCTAAAGCTCCCATTTCAGGATGACAGATACATTTTCCTCCTAAGGAAAGGCCCTAATCGCAGGAACATAACAGACAAACAGCTTCTCTTCCCTTGCGCATCTGTGGGCAATGTGAGAACACGCTGCTAACTGCAAGGTAACAGATGGCCCGAGGGTCCCGGTGACCGTGGGCGCTGTGGCGCTGAGGGGGAACAAAGCGCTGCGGATCTTGGGCTGTGCCACCCAGCAGCGCCCAGCGCCATTGTCCCCGGCCTGCTGCGAAATCCCAATTCCACGCTAGAGAGCTGCAGAAAAGAGCCTCGCTCCCTCAGACCTGCAGAAGAGCAGCTCCCCGTGTCGCTCATAGAAAATATGGAAAGGGCAATGCATATAGAAATCTAATTATTGGCAGGCTCAGCCTGGCTCTTAGCATGAGAATCGCCGGCCCTGGTGCTTTCTGGTGCGCGGCCCCTGAAAGGTGCGGCTGAAAGCAGGAGCTACCACTATTGAATTTCCATCAATCACTCCCTGTTGGCTTTGATTACGGTGACACCATTTTTGTCCGTTCCTAAACTGCGACGAGAAACTGTTATTAATCACTTTTAAATATTTTAAAGACTGAGGGGAGGGGAGAGGAGAAGAGGAGGGGGCGGCCGGGCCCGTGTGGTGCAGAGATACAGAGCCAGAGAGAGAGAGCCAGCCAGAGAGACAGAGCCAGACAGAGCCAGAGACCCAGAGAGAGCCAGAGACAGCCAGAGCCTGAGCCAGCCAGAGAGAGAGAGAGACAGAGCACCAGAGGCGCAGCGATGGTGATGGAGAAGCCCTGCTGCGCCCACCGCCTGCTCTAGGGGGGCTCTGCCGGTGCCTCTCTCTCTGACAGGGCTCGTAGGGCTCTCTGGGGGCAGGGCCGGGGGGCGGCGAGGCCCCGGCACCCCCTGAGCCCTGCCCTACCCCCCGAGCCCTTCTCGCCGGGCTGGGCATGGCCGGGGAGCGGGGCCGGCCCCGGCTGCTGCTGCCGCTGCTGCTGCTGCTGTTTGCGAGGGGGCAGCGCCCCGGAGCCGCCGATTTCTGCAGCTGGAGGGGCAGGTAGGAGGGCAGAGACCGGGGGGATGCCGATTTCTGCAGCTGGAGGGGCAGGTAGGAGGGCAGAGACCGGGGGGATCCGGGGCTGGGGCTCGGCGGGTCCTGCTGAGGGGCGGCGGCTCCGCCCGGGGCTGCTCCAGCCTCCTTATCTCGCTTGGGCAGCAAAGGAGCTGGCAAAGCTCGCTCAAAAATGACATCCCTTTGCCCTGTGCTTTGTTGTCTTTTAACTAGTTCTGCTAATTTTTAACTAATTCTGACGGGTTTGATGTTGAGGAGTGACATCAGCAAGCGTTGCAATTGCACCGGCTGGAGCAGGAGCTCCGGAGCGGGGCCAGCGGGGCTGCTTGGCTTCGGGAGGAGTTCTTATTGGAAACGTTAACAATAATTTTACAAAATCAGGCTCTTAAACCAGATTTTTCAGATGCAGCATCAGCACTCATTGTGCAGCTCCTGCTGTGAGCCGCCCCTGCCCACCCACTGCTGGGATTTTCCAGGGAGCGGAGCACGGCCAGCCCTATCCCACTGGAAGTTTCTGTTGCTCTTTAGTAGAGAGCGATTTCCCTGTGTCCTTTCCCTGGATGCTGCCGCGTCCAAGAGTGGATTCACAGGGACCAAGGCTCCTTTCCACACACCCTGGTGCAGCAGCGGGTGAGGGCGATGCCCTCCCCTGACACCCAGGGCCAGCTGTAGTGGGCTGGGGGCCCGGCTGCAGGAGGGTAACTGGAGAGGCAGAGCTGGGAGCCAGACCTGCGCCTCAGCACGGCAGGGACCGCTGGGCTGTTCCACCTGTGCTGTGGGTACCGTTACAGAATTAACAAGGTTGGA
>WEIS01069912.1:340-20340 GCA_013389965.1 Todus mexicanus
TGCTAGTATTAATTAAAGGATCCCTATAGATCTGTTCCTCAAGTCCATAACAGGTGGTAAGAAAAGGAATATGTGGCACAGAATCTGGATTCGTGTATCCACTGCATGTTATATCTGTTCCTAGGTGTGTGAATATAACATCTGATAAGGCAAAACACCCTGTATATAATTAGTCATAATTTCATGTAATTATTATAGCAATTTCTTTGGCAGCTATTACGCGTCCCAGGCATCTGTACTTTATGAATCCAAATTTGTATTTTTTTAATTAATATACAGTTAGCCTGATGAAGTATGTTGCGTATCTTCTTAGCCCAGCTTCTTCAAGCTCTGTTGTAGCTGCTGTTTTTGCAAAGACAGTGAGAAAAGTAACGAACTTCCAAAGTTATATATTTGTCCTAGTAAGTTATTTATATTACAACTTTTTTTTTTTTTACTAAGGGTTCATAAATGTTCCAATGTTTCTTTCTCTTTTTTTTTTTTCTTTAGCTATATTTTTTGCTGCATTAGCCTATAAATACAGTGCCCAGAAGATGGGGGACAAGCAGCGCTGCCTTGAACCAGGAGTGCTGTGGGCAGGTTTTCTCTAAGATTTTCCACACACCTGCATTAAAGTTTTAACATTCAGCACCCATCATGATTTTTTTCTCAGGCTGGGATATCTTTTAAGACAGAAACTGTTGATCTTGCCAATCTAATCTGCAGGATTGATTTGTTGTGTGAATGAAGGGAGAATGTGATACATTTATTTTTTGCTTACAGCTAAACTCAAATATGAACTCCAGCCTGAAAATGTACCTGAGGTGCCAGGGTGGTGGGATTTTTTTGGTGGGACTTGTTGTTTAAGAAAGCTTAGTTTAAAGAAACAATAATCGGTAAAAAATGAGTGGCCTTGGTCAGAGATTTTTAAAACGCAGATAACTCCAAAAACACAAAAATGCTGCCAGAATTAACGTTTAACAGCAAGAAATGAATGTCATTTAATTGTGCACAGCGATAGCATCATATCTCTTCATGCACTGGCAACTGGGACTCACTTTAATTTTCTTTAATAGATTTAGCCTAGAGATTCCTGGATTAAATAAACATAAACAAGCCAAATGGCTTTAAACTAATTCCCACATAAAACAAGATTTGAAAAATCTGCACTGAAAAATAACGTAAGCATTTTGCTTATGCATTTTTCGTTTAAAATTGGTAATAAATCTCAGCTGAAACAGGCTGGCTGATACTTGGAGAGCCAGGTGTTTGGGTTCTCCAGTACTGTTGTGAAATGCAGGATTTGCACCATGCAAGTGGTGCAGATGTTTGACAGCCATGCCAAACGACAAATAAGTGAACCCTGGAAAAACGTGTTTTTTCTAGCTCCCTGTATGCTCCCAGATTGCTTTCCACAACTCAGTATTTATTGATGTGCAATGTAATTTTTCCTGTGAAAAAATTAGTATTCACCCACACTTCTTTTACTGTGATATTTGAAATAATAGAATATCGTTACTCATTGTGCTTTGAGTAGGAAATAACTCTGACAACTCCAATACCATGGCTTGATTAATATTGGATTCTTAATAACAATCTCTACACATAGATTTTTGGTAGCAAGATGAGTCGTTTGTGCAGACAGAGTTGATTCGGGGTGAGCCAATGACTCCATGGCAACTCGGAGAAAAGCATCTGCAGAGAATTGAGCTGGTGTTGCCTCATTCAGCGCAGGTAGGGTCTCTGTGGTCTGAAGATCTTTAGCTAGGCTCTCTATGCTCCAGCTAGCCAGCACCACAGTATGTTCCAGGCCAAGTCTGGCATAGCCAGAGCCTTACGCATGACTTCAAAATAACACAATGCAACCACTTCTGAAAGGCAAACTGCATGGTAAATATGCAGGTATGAATTGTTTACAGAGGCTGAAATTAAGAGGCTACTTTGCTTCAGCACCCCTTAGTAAGTCACGTAAGTCACATCACTTCCTCATGCATTGCATCAGGTATGGACTCCCAGGCCTAGTCCAATTCATCAAGATCTTAAAAAGAATCATCAAACTTGTGTGTTCTGTGTGGATAAGAAAAAACAAGGGATGTTTAGAGGGTTTTTTTGTCTCCAACCAGCACACTCCACTGCTCCCAGCCCAAGTGTCCGCTCGTTCTGTGTGGATGTGAAAAACCAATGGATGTTTAGAGTTTTTTTGTCTCCAGGTGACACACTCCAGCACTCCCAGCCTGAGTGTCTGCTCCTGCCGGCGTCCTGTAATGTGTTGTGTGCTCAAGATAGTCAGGAAAGGGGCAGGAAGAAGTTTACTGCACTGGCCATTTGTTTTCTTGAAAGTAGAGACACAAAGTGAGATCCAATCTTCAGCAGCTTATCTTTATGGTTTGCATTTTATTGAACCGTATTTTACTAATTCGTCTTGATTCCTCATTGGCCATTAGGCATAATGTGTTCTTTATTGGTGTACTATTTAATAACAGACTAATTGATGGCTGTCACAGCGTAAGAACCAGGGCCCAGTCAGTATTTCAAACGCTGGAAATCCTGAAGCAATGGTCCGTCACTAACTGCAGCGTGCTAGAAATATGAATGTTTATGATCTATGCCCATCCTCGGTTTCTGTACCGCTCACGCCTGGGTTCAGCACAGACGAGTTTATGAAGAGTTGTTGTTTGAGTGATGGTGGGTGGGGAAGGTGAATGGTACAAGGTTGTACAAGGCTTGTAGCCGCTTTGAAAGCCATTTCATGACAGGTGGTGCTATGGAGGCTCACTGAGTTTGCTTGTATTTGGCACTCTAAAGCTAGCCAGCACCAGGGTAACAACATGTTCAGCTATTTGTAAACCAAGCAGGGGCCTAAAAAACATTCCACTCACAAGGAAAAAATTGATTTAAAGAGGCTTGGAGTGGAGCTTGAGCATCAATGAACACTGAAGAGCCTTCTTAAACTGACACAATAAATTAGTTCAAAACAGATGACAACCCTACAGATTACCCACCTCTTAACAAAGGAGGGGCATTCTGGTCCCCTTCATGAAAACATAGATAAAAATTTTGTTCTTCTACTCTAATGAGGCAAGCTCAGATATAAGTCAATAGAGCAATTCATTAACAAATCTAGTGAAATCCCCTGGGTTACCAGTGAGATGACAGTGAAAGTGGATGTGCTGTGAAAACTCTCCTTTGGTAGAGATGTCCATATGCTAAGGGTCAGAGAGCTGAGTGGTTTGCTCTGTTTACTATTCACCATACACATATGGCAGTTAAGGTCACTGTTATCAGACACTTTCTCTGTACACAAAACAAAATTTCCATATGGTCCATGAAAATGGATATGCTTTGCTCCCGTGCAGCTTCCCACGGCTCCCTCTTTGTGCGGCACCGGTTAGAAGTGTAAAAGAAGGGTGCGCGGGGTTACCTCGTCAGTCAATTGCACTCCCGGCTTTGTGCATCAGTCCAATTTAGGGCAAATCTGCATCACTTTTTTCCCCCCTGTCTTTCAGGCACAAATGCTCATGTCAGTCTATTAGAACGTGATAGAAGTACTGATCACTGCCTCTGCATCTAAATCCTTTTGAAACCAGGATGACCTGCTGAAGAGGATTTTGAGTAGAAGGCCCTTCACAAGACTCTTTCAAATCCACATAAATAAAGCCCTTTACTGGCTTAAAATGGCCCCTCAGATTTAGCACTACAGAGCCCCTAAAAAGCACAACACGATTGTCATGGATATTACATGATGGTAACAACAACAGGCCAAGAAGACAAGTCTCCATGCTGAACAAAACTAGGCCAGACTTTTTCACGATTTGGGATACAGATTGCTGACAGCCCTGTAAATAGGCTGTTTAACCCTTTGAAAGTGAATAAAGAGTGCGGAGACAAATGCTTTCTGATAGACTTTGTGTATGTAATGGGTAAAAAAGTATACTGTAGCATTCCGGGATTGCTGGCTCAAGATTAATACCGAAATAGCTGAGAGTAATTACTGCAGACCTTTTGCTCCTGCAAAACCAGCTGAGCTAAATAACCAGCTGCAGGTGAATATCTTCTTGCACAAAGGAGCTGGAGGGAATGCTTTTGCATTTTCACGTTTTAGGGACAACGTGTGTTTCTCACCCTCTTTGTTATAATTTGGTGCTTCTGAAAACATAGGAATGTCAGCCACGTGTAACCAGCTAATGACACCTCTTCTACCCCAAAAATAAAACAAACGGAAGGGCATTTAATTTATCTGCTGTTCCTAGCTTACAAATGCATTTTTAATCTCTCTTTCTCCCTGGGAAAACAACTTGATAAAAATCAGATTTTAAGAATCAATATATTACCCAAGCCATAAGATGGCAAAACTGCTGACAAAACCATCTCCTAGAAATTAAGAATTATGTATATTGCCTTCAATTTTACAAAGCTGTTTGTGTTGCTACTTGAATGGCTCCCTTGTTACACACAATTTCTGAGGCTTGGCAGCCACATGATTTTCATAAATCCAGATACTACTGTTTCTAACCTCTGACCATGTTTTAACTGTGCAGGGCCGTTTTAATTCATTTAACTCGTTTTAATTGTCTTCCAGGGGAAGAGCGCTTTCTTTGGCCAGCTTAACTGGCAGGGAAAGCTGCCTGCTTGAGTACTTGCTGCCATTCAAAGAGCCCTCTCATGAAAATGCATGCTTGTCCTCGCAACTCCTTCAGTAACTGTAATATTTCTCCCTTACTGTTTATGTCAGAGAGTCATTACTGGAAGCTGCTGACATTTTTGACATTCAGTAGCATCAGAGCACATTAGGTGGTCCTTAGATAATTTTTAGACAAAATTTACTTGTATTGCATGCTCAGGCCATTACAAGCAACAGAAGAAATACATTTCTGTGCAAAGATATATCCATCAGGACACTCATTTTTGTGGACCTTCCTATATTATTCTGAAGCTGAACAATTTTAGCCATGCAGTGCATAATGCATAATACACTGTCTACCCAGGCTGTGCGTGCTTTGTTTTTGGCTTTTGTGGAAGATCAATCTCTATTAGGAAATCTATTATCATCACTTATGTTTTACTACAATGAAATAAATAGGCAGCTGCAGTTGTTTGGCCTAATAGCTCTTAGTTTGATTGCTAGAAGTAGGAAATCAATGCAGGGTGAAAGGAAGAAACATTTTTAATAACTTACACTTCAGATATGAGATCCCCAAGTTATTACAAATTATAAGGTTAAGACCTCTTGAAAGAATCCTAGCTAGTTAAATATTTAAAACTCCTGGGTGAGAACACATGCACTAATGAGCTTCAGGCTACTAAATACCAGAATCTAGGGGGAGACATCTTGTTTTATATTAGAAAGCATTAGTGAGTATAAACTGGCCATAAGAAGTGTTTAATTAAGAATTATATTGATATGGGGAAAGCAGAGAAAGAAGCAGATTGTCGAATCTACTGTTCATCACTGTAAGAAGCTGGATTTGTCTGTGCAGGGAGAGGAACAAGCCAAAGAAGCCCTGGACCAAAGCAAGGGCTATATGATGTGGTAGCCTGACCCTCACAGGGCCCCTCTCCACAGCCTCAGGGGAGATGCCAGACACCTCAGAATGAAGGTGGATGGAGCTTCCTACTGAGGTTTCCTTTTAACACACATCAGGCAGCCAGTTGCCTGCAACTTTTGATCAATTCTGCTAATTTAGTAATAGTTGTTCGTGGGTGAAAACTATGTAATGCAAATGCCAGGCTGATACATGTCTTGCAATTCTCCCATCCCAAACACAAAAAGGAAGAAATTCATAGATCATTGAATGTCTTCTCTTGTGATCTTTTAAGTCAGAAATGTAAGAATCTAAGAAACCTTTAATTACACCTGGACGTGTTAAGTTCTCTATCTTAACAAGAATTGAAACACTGCCATTCAAATGGTCAGAAGTGAAGAAGGGGGCTGATATTGGCAGTAAAAATTGGCCTGACATGATTAAGCACCAAGTAATATTAAGTCTTGTCACACAAATACTGGAGGAGAAAGTTAGCTGCATTGTGTGCTCACATATGTATTTTATGTAAAATAGCCTCAGTCTGTCTCCTCTCTGAAACCAGGGAGAGCGAGTGGGTAAACAGCTCATAGCAACAGATGAAAGGCTGACAAAGTTCAGACTCCCAGTTCAAAGGTTTCGGCAGTATGTGAAATGACAATCTCAGGTTATTTGTGCTTCCGAGCTCCTGTGTATTTGAATTGTTTGCTCATCTGCAGAGCCGCTCCATTAGCTTATTCCTTGTTGTGTTTATCAGCTGGGCAAGCTGGCTAGCTGCAGACATTTTGTAAAGGCAACTTTCGTAAATTTTATTTCACCCGCTTCAAAATACCGTGCCTCTGCCCCTAGGAAGATCAGAAATGTTTTGGTTTAATTGATGAGGATAAATTAGAGCAGCACAAAGCTAGCATCCCGCTCGCTCCGTGCGCATCTCCTGCTGCTTGGTCAGCACAGGTCCACAATTCCATTTTTAAATCAAATTATGCTTGTGATAATATTGTCTTGAGCTTACAGTTGCTGACATGGATATTGACAAAGGCTTAGCCAGTATTTTAATAAGAAAACAAAATACAGGAAATACTCTAGAGTTTCCAGGTGGATCATTAACAAGACGCCTTGGAGGGCTGAGACTGCCAGCCAGCACAGGGAATGCATCACAGTTCGTCATACAACTTAAACTTCTTTTGACATCTAGTTATGTCGAAATGTGACTGATCACCTAGGGGTCCAGGCTCCTGTGAGGGAAAAGTTCACTGACAGACAGCGAACGAAGCTGATCTTAAATGAGAATCAAGAGAAAGCAGCATTCCAGCGCCTGACAGTCTGCAGCTGCTACCTGGGTCTGCCTAACGAAGACGAGCCTGCTCTGCTGAACAGTTATATTAGCATCTGTATGCTTCTGTCTCATTATCACACATCTGCCCACCTTTATTCGAATGAAGCTTCTTCTGATCTGACAGCTCAGGCATTGTCAGTGAATAGATATTATGGGAGCTGGGTACAGCAGCTTAGGGTGTTAGCTTTTATTTTCTAAAGGCTGTTGTACAGTTTGACAGTATAATGCCACAGAGGTAAAGGAGATAATTAACATATTGGGCAGTTTCTAAACAAAGCTGAGACAGTTATACTGGCAAAAGTGCTGCTGCTGGAGCAGTATTGTTTGCACTCCAGAAACATCAAAGGCTTGCAAGATCTACCTTTGAAAAAAAAAAAAAGAGAGAGGGGACAGATACAGCATGAGCCCCACACCACAAATGGGAAGTTTTGGGTGGTTTGGCCCACAGCTAATAACTGCAAAACCTTCAGTGCACTTGAAGAAAGAGGCTGTCACGTGCATTCAAAATCTCCACTTTCTCAGGCAAAATACCTTTCAGCATGTGAGAAGACGTGAAAAGGTGTGTTCAGAGATGAGGAGGTTCTGGACCTTTTTGCTTTCTTGAATTTCTTTTCAGCCCACGGCATAAAGCTAAGCTCTCATGTAAGCTTCACAGAGCTCATATCTGGACAGAGAGTTAAGCCTTCTAAATTGGAAATCACATGTGGGATCTTTGGAAAAGCCAAAAAAACATATGATGGTTTCATCATCTGTCTGCTCAGCAATGAACTAGAAATGCTCAGTTGGAAAAAACCCAAGCAAACAAAGGGGGAATTAGTATTTTGAGCCCACAATGTGGGTGGGTGGACTGAGCTTTGGTGGCTGAGGAAGGGGATGTTCATATTCTCCTCTGCTGCCCTGAGAAAAGAAATATGGTACTGCAGTGAATTAGTAGACGGTTTGCCTTCGGCTTTCACCAGGTGCTACAGTTTGTACATTTTGGATGATAGTGAGGTTAAACGGCACTTTGGCTTCATAAATATTTCCGATATGAAGCACTTTAGAAAAATACAGTCTTCAAAAGTTAGCATGCTTCTTTACATTCTTAAGAAAACAGTGATTGGGATGCACGGCAACACGAGAATCCCTGAAATTCTTGTCTGTTTGAGCTGTGGTTTATGTTTTAAATGGCATAAATAATAACCTAGAGCCCCCTGCCCACAAGCAGTGTTGTAGTCAAAGACCAGATCCTCAGCTGGTTTGAATGAGTTGCTTATTTACAGCCAAAACACTCTTTCCTGCTCCTGTGGCAATATGCAGATTTACCTTGGTGAGAATTTAGCCCTAAATTTCTAAGAAGTTCTGGACTTCGCTCATTTCATTCATTGCTTTCTGCTCATTGCTTTTTTTCTTTGTTCTTGAGAGCCTGGGGTTTCTGCGAGTTAATGTTGAAATTACTGCTATCTTGCAACAACGCAATCAAAGTCATTGCGGCATCCACGCTGATAAAGTGTGAATAGCTCATTCAGATTGGCCTCCAAGACCTGTGCTCACCATTGCAAAGTTGGAATACAAAATAAGAGATTTGTTTAAAAAAAGAAAGAAAGAAAGAAAGAAGATAGAATCCATTGTCATTCATTCTAAAAAGGCATTACAGACTGCTGACACTGTACAGAAAAATAGGAGATGTTGACCTTTTTATTATAGAGTTTTCTGTAGTGTTGCCCTCCTTTCAGAGGCGCACCCCCCCTGCAGCCCCGCACACCCGCACGCACCCGCACACACGCTCTTCAGCTCTATGTTATCTCAAATAATTACCCTGCGCTTCTGGCTGTCCCTAGTGACTTCTGCTGCTAAAAAAGCTACTCATTGTCGGTGAGTGAAGAGGGATTTCAAACCTGCTTCTTGTGGCCCAGCAACAGCTCTTAATTAACCACTCAGGTATTGAGCCGCCTCCTCGCCCGGCTCCCATCCATATGGCAGGAATATGTCCGCAGTGATAATCACTGAAGGAAATATTGTATCAAAAAAAGGGCTCACAGAACAGAAAGCTCGTGCAAATTATTTTTAATGATTCTTCTCTTGTGAGCTGGATTATTTGTTATTTCAAGCAGGGCCGGGGAAGGGGGCTGGGGAGGGACGTGCCCGTCCTTGACCCGCTCACCCCTGCTCACCCCTTTGCCTGCCGAGAGCCTGATCCTCATCCCTGCTGCAGAGCGAGCGCCCGGAGTACCAGGGGAGGCCCTTCAGGCACTCAAAAAAGCTTTAGTTTCCTTGATTTTGATAATCCTTTGTTTCTTGTGCGACTTGCTTCTCCGCATGCTGGATGTGCACGTTTCCTGCAAGCAAGGTACTTGAAAAAACTTGCAGCCTTGATGCACAGACCCACACTTTTTCCATCCCCCTTGGTTTATAGAAAAGAAAACAGTGATTTGAGTTTATAAATCTAATTAAAAATGAAGTTGCATTTACATTTTAAAACCTTGCCTATACCAGCACACTGTGTCAAAAGATATTATGTATGATTTTACTTTGTGACAGAAACCATTACATTTAAAAATTCATTACAGCAAGGTTAGTTAGACACATGATGGATGCAGCTTTAATCCTGCCATATATTATTACAGTTAAAATGTAAATGATGAAAAATATTTTGTGCTTATCAGCATTTATGTGGAAATGTGTTTTACAGTGATATATGGTGTTATATTTCTATTATTATGATGAGAAAGAATGAAATACAAAAAGACGAAGTGTTTATTAAAACATGGTTACTTGTGATAAAATATTCTTGTTGTACATGACTTTAAACATATTTACCGAGGGCATTTGTCCAAAACAACTGTGAAATGTGTTTGCTATGCAAATCATTCTTTGTAATTTTTTTCCCCTCTGTTATACTGACTGTAGCTTTTTAATAGCCTAATGTTGAAGCTATGTAAATATACTTTTATTATTTTTCATTTCAGACACAGGGGGGATGGGAACTGGCTCTGTTTCCACACACGCATGTACTCAAATAGACGGAAGCATAAATAAAATGACGGACAGAAAATTGATCCTAACAAAAATCCTTTTCCCATTCTATCTCCTCTCATTTCAGCCTCTCAAAGCTGAGCTTGATCACAGGGAGCTGAACCCCTTCCCAGGACAGCCTTTCAGCACGTGTTCATCTGCGAGCATACGCATGGTCCTCTTGATGCTGGAGTGATTTAACACCTTGCATAACTGAACCTTTAACTCAGGCTTGGTTTACACCCTCCGCCCTCACATCACTGCATGGAAGATGCATCCCCTGGCCAGGGAACTGAATTTTTCTTCATTCCCCAAGGAAGGTGAGTTTTCAATTGCTCTTGCACTTTAGAAGTGCCCTGCCAAGGAAATCTGCACGGTGTCCTCCTGGTGTGAAGGGTAACAAGTTTTGAGGTCAGTATCGCATGTTGCAAATCCCTGGACTAAGTAAGTTTTTGAAGAATTTATACTTCAAGAGTGATCCTTCAAGAAGGGTTTCTGGCATTAAAGCAAAATCCGGTATAATCCACAGGCAAAATCCAGTATACTCTTGAGCAGAACAATACAGAAGTGTGAAAGCCATTAAGTGACTCGCCCAGCATCCCGCAGGAAGTCTGTGGCAGAAAAGAAAAGCAAAACTTGCAGGTCCTGAAACATAGGAATTTAGCCCTTCTGTGTGTGTATTCCCAGATGTGCTCTGCCCACTGGATTTTCACTGTTCGTTTTGGGTTTGCTCTCCCAGTCCTTCCACTGGCCCTGGCTGACCACTGCGTTAACCCCGTGTTAACTAACCTGACGCCAAGAAGATCTTGCCTTACACCGCATGTTACCTTGGCTTACTGGTGCTTCCACTGTATTCTCACTATTTGTTTTCTGAATGAATCTTCTACAAGTTTATATTCTTTGTCTTGTTACTTTTTCGGCAGCTTATGTTTAAGAAAACAATAGAGTCAATAAGCAAATAAATGATATGGTTTCCATATAATTCCTGTAATTCTTCCAGTTTACATTGATATCTCTTAAAAAAAACGTAACTCTATTTGAGTCTGGCATGATGCAATAATCAAGGTTTAGATTGCTTCTAGGTAAAGGAAGCTGAGCCCATCTTTAGCAAGTTGGATGCATTTACTAGAAAAGACAACTAAGGAGCTCAAAATATTTGTTTGTGCTTCAGAGCATAGATGCCCTTCAGTCCTTAATGCCTTTCTTTTGATATGAACAGAAGCAGGAGATCTGGTGCTTGTAGTTCACTAAAGTGGCTATTTCCTTATAACCTTCCTCTTGTAACAATGTTTATTCAGTTATCAGGGAAGAAATATCATTTGTCTGTGCAGCTACAATTACCCAATTTGTTGTATAAATTATTACTTTTTTTTCCCCTCATCTCATGCTGATGACAGAATCATTTAATAGACTTTCAGTTGCTCAGGCTTGAAAATTGGTTCCACATTCTCCCTTTTTTTAGTTTTCCTCCCTAGGGTGAGTGCAATGCAGTCTAAACACAATTTCCATCCCNCCCCCACCCACCCAATATGTTTGTTTATTTGTTTATTTAAAATAAGCATTTGCTTTTAGATTTTTTCCTCCCCTGCTGTTGCTGCTGAAGTAAATGCCAATCAGGTTTGTTTGCTTAACATAGGAGTTACTGTGTAGGAAGAAATGATGTATGGAGCAGCCATCTCGTTTCCAGCCTGCGATTTAAGGGCTTCTCTTAGAAGCAATGCCATCTCTGCCGCCACGGCACTGGAGATGTCACACGGTTATGATCTTCCTACTCATAAGTCAACTCGGTTGCCTATGAAATCTATTTATTTTGGTTTTAAGTCTAGGAATATGTGCTGAAAGCAGGATTATCACTTTGTAGACCACCAACGGCTGTTGAAAAGCAGGGCGTAGAAGTTTGTTTATGTCTTTAATAACCCACTTAATGACGGCGCAAGCACGCTATTCATAATAAAATAGCCTGGCATAATCTTACTCCAGCGCGTGGTGTCAGGGAATTAAGAAACATCTGCTATGCCATAAAATAACATTGTATATACTACGTACATTAAAAACACGTGTGTACACATATGTATATTATATATATTATTTAAAATGTCTCCGTGGAGTTCTACTTCTTTTAATTACACTTAGGAAGCAGCAAAACAGTTAAATAATGGTATTTTTACTTCTGAATCGGAATGTTATGTGATATTTGTGGCTATGGCTAGTCACAATGGGGAGAGGCAGCGTACGATGTCAGAGGACATTTAAGACATAAAGGCAAAGTTTTGAGTCTTGAAATTGGGGTTCAAAATCTATTTTTAGCCTCCAAATAAGTGACCTAATTTTCAGAAGAACAAAGTATTCGTGGGTTCTTGACTTGATGAGAGCATTGGTTGCTCAGCAACTCTGAAAAATCAGGCCAGTATTTTGGAAACGCCGATTTTTATTTACAGCTAAGGCATGTGAACGTGCAGCTTCTATCCATAAGAATTCTATACATCACTCCTGCACTCGGAATGGAGACCCTACCGTGCTGCTGCTGCTGTACGTGCGAGGAGAGCCACGGTCTCCAATTTGGAGAACATAGAGTCAAAAAGACCAAACCCTCCTTACCCTCGCTCTGTGGTTGGGATGCTGGAGTCAGTGGGGGGAACATGCTTCACCCTGGAAGCGACTGAGCATTGTGGCTCCCAAGCAGCTAAGCGTGTAAACATGTCTTTAAATTTAAGCGTGTGAGATGTAAGTGGAACTACTTGCATCTTAAAATTAAATACATGTTTCACTAGATCAGGCCAGATGGTTTTACATGCTCAAAAGTGACATTTACAAGGTCACATAGGAAGTGTTTGACAGAGCCAGGAACTGAAACCAGATCTCCCAAGTGCCAACCCAGCGCCTTAATTTTGCTCCCATCCTTTTTCTTTTTTTTTTNTTATATTCTTTGTCTTGTTACTTTTTCGGCAGCTTATGTTTAAGAAAACAATAGAGTCAATAAGCAAATAAATGATATGGTTTCCATATAATTCCTGTAATTCTTCCAGTTTACATTGATATCTCTTAAAAAAAACGTAACTCTATTTGAGTCTGGCATGATGCAATAATCAAGGTTTAGATTGCTTCTAGGTAAAGGAAGCTGAGCCCATCTTTAGCAAGTTGGATGCATTTACTAGAAAAGACAACTAAGGAGCTCAAAATATTTGTTTGTGCTTCAGAGCATAGATGGCCTTCAGTCCTTAATGCCTTTCTTTTGATATGAACAGAAGCAGGAGATCTGGTGCTTGTAGTTCACTAAAGTGGCTATTTCCTTATAACCTTCCTCTTGTAACAATGTTTATTCAGTTATCAGGGAAGAAATATCATTTGTCTGTGCAGCTACAATTACCCAATTTGTTGTATAAATTATTACTTTTTTTTCCCCTCATCTCATGCTGATGACAGAATCATTTAATAGACTTTCAGTTGCTCAGGCTTGAAAATTGGTTCCACATTCTCCCTTTTTTTAGTTTTCCTCCCTAGGGTGAGTGCAATGCAGTCTAAACACAATTTCCATCCCCGCTCCTTTTTCTTTTCTTATTTTTTTTTTAAACATCTGCTTGTATGAGGATGTTGTTGTGTACATTAGCGCTGTTCAGTTTAGCACCCTTTAGGACTACCTTTGGCTCTCGGCTTCCTCGTTCCCGAGGCCAATCATAATATATCAGGAACTGTAGATATTTCCTATCTCAGCACTCTCCATAACTCTTTTACTCAGNTGGGTTTAGGTTCAGGTTCATTACACCAGCAGCTGCTGACCCAACCAGTTGGGAAGAGCCACAGCCAGATAAACAACTGAGCCAGCCAATGGGTTGGTCAATACCACACTGAGTCCTGCTGCTATATAAGGGGGGGGTTGAGCCAGCATAGTTTTGCCTAGTTTCAGCTTGCTTTGGTGGGCAGCTTCAGTGCAGCCGGAGCAGGGAATGTTGGTGTCTTAGGCACAAGCAGAGCTTTCAAAGTGAGTACTTTGCATGCCATTTCATTAGTACTCTTATTAGTATTGTTGTTTTCTTTTCTCTTTGTGTTGTTTTTTTAAACTGTACATATCTCAACCCCTGAGGTCTCACTGCTTTTCTTCCTCCCAACTCTCCTTCCCATCCCACAGGAGGGGGCGGGGAGGGGTAGAAGTGGTGGGTGAGTAGCTGTGTGGTGTTTAGCTGCCAGCAGAGGTTAAACCACAGTGCTGGGCATGGGCCAGCCTATGCAGCCTGTGAATGCTGTGGAGTGAGACAGTTTTCGTTAAAGCAGTGCTGTTTGGTGTCCAGACAAATGCCTGCCTCTCCATCTCACCCTCTGTCTGTACCATGTTTGGCACAAGCAGACTCTGAAGGACTCAGACCTACCAGACACATCTCAGTCCATCGCATAGCGCATCAAAGCTTGAGAAAATCTTATTTTGCTAGGAAACAATTTTATGTGCTTTAGAGCTTAAAGTTTGAATATGGGTTTAGTCATGATGTAGAAATATTTCCTGGCTCATTTGTATCAAACGGAAAGAAATTAAAGCTTAGAATCTCCCAAAGAAAGTGTCCTCTAACTTGCTGGACCGGTTTCTCCTGCAGTAAAGACCAGTTGGCTCATTATGTATGTTAAGGATCCCCGCAGAAGGATCTTGCACTGAGCAGTGTAAAAGAGTTCACTTCCAAGGTATGTTTAACATCAGCTTCTCACTCAGGACAAACACACACCTTCCCTTTTCAGAAGGGGAGGCACAGAATCTGTTAAGGTAGGAATCCGTGCTTTTCTCATTTTCTTATTATTTTCTTATTATCTGAACCTGAGCTGTATGTGAGAACAGCTGTGCAAGGGTCAGAGCCAATGTCCTGTCTTGGGCAGGTATTGTTCCTTTTCCACCAGCAGCAGACATTTAGGAGAGAGACCAGAAAAGGGTGTCTAGATGCTGCCACTTTCATAGCACAGCTTCCCAGCTTTCTGCATCCAGCAGCTCTGATTAGCTGAACTAGGGCTGGTGTCTTCATTACTTTTCATAGTCTGATATTATTATTTTTTTTCCCCACCTCCCCATCCATTCCTTTGTACAGTCTTTTTTTTTTAAGGCCATGTACACTTTTGGTATCCACAACAGCCTGGGATGTTGAATTTCACAATTTCACTGTCTGTTGGTATGAACACGCCCTTAGATCTTAAGTTGTTGTTCCCAATCATTTTTTCCATGATACTGTTGGTCTTACAAACCTTTGTTGCTCCCACTTTTCATCTTCTACATTTTCTCCAGGCTGTGGAATCACCCTGTGCTTAGATGCTCCTCACAAGCAGTCCCATATCTTTAAAATGTACCAAATCTCAATTGGTAAATGGACAAATAGCATTTACTTGTTGGGTTAAAATGAACTCACGCTGCTACCTCTGAAACACAATAAAACTCAAGGAATACCAGTAGAAGTGGAAGTATACTGAGAATCCCTCCAAAGGGTAAGGAATACAGAGCTGAGATGAAAGCAGTAGTGTCTCCCTGGATTCCCCATATTGCTGCGGAAACCCAGAATAGAGCTGTAGGAGGGTTCCCTTCCTATATACTCCGCTATGTCTGGTACTTTGCCTTGAAGGCTCTGTAAATATTGTGTGGGGAAATTCTTGGGCATAAAATCAAGATTTAAATCTGTGAGACAGGAGATTGTATTGCAGGCTTTAAAAAATATGAATACGCTTAATTTGGTGTGGTTCTAGACAGCTCCTTTATTTGGTTCTTGATTCCTGCATACTTGTACTTACAGGGAGAAATGGAAAGCTAGTACCAGCATAAGCACCTAGCGCAGCTTATTACAGAGGGTAAACAGCCAGTGTTATTAGTAGATGAGCAGTAAAGGTAGATCAATATAAAGAAATACTGCTCTCATTCACTATTCCCTTTGTCACTGCCAGGCCTCAGAATTTTTCAGTTCATTGATGTCAGGAAGGATTTACTTCTCTGCCCAAGGAGCTGGGGCCAGATTATTCCCAGGCTGCAGCAGATACTGATCAGCATGTAAGCTGGCTTGGGCAGCTGTGTCAGAAAATAAAATTTAAGATCACAGCAACTTAAATACCACTCAAGTTTATAATATCCACATTGGTATTAGGCAACTTGGCAACAAGAGTGGCCAAAATACATCTCCTTTCCCTGTGAGGTTTGGTGAATACATCAGGTTGGTCAGGCTGAAGGGGTATAACGTTTTCATGAGCTGAATGAACACCTAGCTCAGGCTAAGTCTTTTAAGGCTTCTGGGAGCATTTTATTCACAGGGGGCTGCTCAGGGGTTAAACTCTGCTTAGCGCATTCAGTTGCCCACTAACCTGCCATTATTTCATTTGCTGAGAAGCTTCCTCCTGAGCAGTACCTAGAGCCTGTCCTCGCATACCCTAATTGCCTAATGCCTTCAGCGAGCTGTGGCTTACACCACGCATACCTTCTCAGCACTGTTATCACTGATGGTTTCCTCCATGGAAATAATCATTCACATTATAACTGTTGCCAAAACCCTCTGGCACCAGGAGCGCTCTTGGAATGAAAGCCTGAAGGCAGACGAGAGCCCGAGCAGCTGTAGCGGCAACGCGGCCGGTCAGTGAGCTGGGGTGGAGCCGTGCATGCGAGGGGGAGAAAGCACAAAACTTTCCTAGAGAAAAATTATGCTTTGTTTTATGTGTACACTTAGAATCACATTCTGTGTTTAGTATCAGCCAGAGGTAGGTGTCTAGATCTGCCTGGAGACTTAGCAGACAAGTTCAGCCATGCGTCGAGATGCTCGTTTCGCATGTATTTATTTATACACCGGGATGCTGGTGTCTGTCTGTGTGCTTAGGCTAATCTTTTCTCAGTGTTTGTGCACCTTGAGGACCGCACTCCCTGAAGGCAGGTTAGGAGTTACCCACAGTTAAAGTTATAAATATTAAAGGTGTTCTTCTACATCACCTACCCAGTCACAGAATAAGATACAGCACCTTAGCCTGAGTTTTAAACAAAGCCACAGCGCAACAATGTAATACATCCATATAGTCACTTCGCTTCACTTGCATCTACATAATGTTTCCACCTTCTCCAGGAGACCAGGTAGAGAGGCCTTTCTAAAGGCCCTGGCAGCCAGCATGTGAGGACTTTGTATTGTGGGAGCTGCAGCTTTATTTAAGTGGGCGCATAGGAGTGTAACCACCAGGTCGGGGTGTTACCTGATGCACACCCATGGATGATGCAGACCTGCCTTTCTGTCTGCTCTCCCTAGCTGGGCATCACTGTCTGGGATGAGCATGAGGGAAGAAACAAAGATTTTACTTACATTCAGAACTTGAGAACACAACCCTAATGTTTCCCTTTGTGTGCTTACAGTTTCGTGTCCATGGATCTGCAAGTAATCCGTCATGCAGTCCCATCACTGTGTTTGCCTGCATATTTGGAGCCTGCAAAGGTTTTGAATCAGTTCAAATACTTCCATGTAAAAATGTCCTTTTTCTCACACATTCTAATTTTAAAGATGGCTGTAAATATTCTAAGCCCCTTCATAGGTCTAAATATTTTTTAGTGAGTTGAAACAAACTCCATCCGTTACTTTTGTGCTGTTAAGTTGTGTAACTTGATTACCTGACAAAGTATCAGTAGCATGAGGTCCTTTACTGGTCACAGATGAGCTGGATTTTATGCCCACAAATTTCCTCATTTTTGATCAGAAGGAGGGATTTATTCTTCTGGGCAACACCCTTCAACTCAAGCCTGGAAAAAAAGAATATGAGGTGCAGCCAGGCAACCCCAAAAAAGTTTGTTCGTCTCTTCTGTCCCTTTGGACGTAGGGGCACTGATCCCACATCAAGACCTTCAGCCACAGCTCAGGTGGCCAGTTCTTTGTCCTGATGCCTCAGGCCAGCATCATCCCACTGTGGGAGGCAGCTGGGGCTCGCTGATACCCTGGCTGGACCCCCAGGCACCATATGAAGGGTGAACAGCCCCCAGCACAGTGCAGGTGTGCAGCCCAGCAGGTAGCAGCTCGCACCAGCATCTCTCCTGAGAGCCCCTGCAGAGCTGGGAGGCTGCACACCCCTGAGGAGGCTGCCACCTGCAAACAGGGCTTGGCTCTATGGGCTTTGGGGCAAAGCGATGCACCGTAGAACTGTGCCTCAGAAAAGGTAGCCCAGCAACTTGTTAGCCCTGAAAAACGCTCCGCAGCATCCAAACCCTGAGGTGTTCCCAGCCCGCGCTGATGGGCAAGTTAATTGTCAGCATGCCACTGCCTCTGCTCCCTGTGTGGTCCTGCAGAATGAGCCATCGTGATGGCTGCCAGTAATGAGGAAAACTGGTGTGGTTTTGTTTTGTTTCCTTTTAAATAAACTTGCAGTCCTTAATCTAGCAGGCTGGAGTCCAGACTTGACAGCCCAGTGAGTAACGAGGTGCAAGGAAAGACAGGATGTAGAATTAGGAGGTCAGGGCTGAAGGTTGCCCTGAATTTCATCCCTAGGATGGGCACATTACATCTCTTCCCCAACTCTCCTCATCCTCTTCTGTGCCATCGTTCTTAGACAGGGGGCGTAGGTACTTTCCAACCCAGCGTGCCTAAAGAGCCAGAGAGGGCGAGACCCCAGCGGACAATACTCCACTGGTTCACTGTCCCTGTCTGGGGCCATCCCAGGAGCCTTTTGGGCTGAGGCAGCTAGAGCTACCTGCAGCTCTGCCCTGGATACCCTGCACCCACCTCTGCTTTCTCACCTCTCCTCACAAAGAAGCATCATTCTGCTGTTCAGATGCATGCGTATAAATCATATGTGCATATCTATAGATATAGCTGGTAAATAATTACAAATATTAAGTTATTTTAAACCAGCACCGTCTCTTCAAAATAAGTCAAAATACTCTTCTATATCTTTTCCTACTTCGTAGACATTTGCCCAGTTCCTTCTTGTTCCCCTTTCTGTCCAAAGACACTGATCTGGTGACTGATTTTCTGCACCTGCAAACTGTATTTTTGCTGTTCTATTATTCACTAGAGAAGTGCAAGACTCCACCCAAAACATTTCTTTTCGTTAGGCTGATACATCAAAATTTGTTCTCTGATTTAGCCCTTTTGAGTAGATGTACACAGAGTAATGGTAGTGGATTAGTTTGGCTTCACTTTTATTTGCTCCTTTGTATCTTGGCTATTTACAGTTGAGACACCACAGAGCAGGGGATTCTCATGGATCAGCATATCAGAGGTGTTGACCAAAACCCAGATTGTGGGGTTTTCAGCGTTGGTTTGTTGGTTTCTATGCACTGTTGCCAAAAAAACTTTTATTTGCTGAGCCCATGATCTCTGACCTCTGGGCCTAGAAGATCCCACACCACAGTTAGGTGCTATCTTAACACAGGAAAATACTGGGACACTAAATGCAACTGAATGAGACCTATTTTATGTAGTGGGATAACCTGTGACAGCACATGTGTCTGTGTGCCAGACAGTGTCCTGGAGCTCATGCTCCTGCACCCACCTGATGCACGCTGCCACTGCCCAGCTGCGCCAGACCCTGCATCCCTGATGGGGGTCTCGGGGAGCGGGCACGGCTCCCCTGTCCTCACTACCTTTGCCGTGATAGTGCTGGCAATTTATAGCAGAGGCTTCTGTCATTTCCCAGTTAAAGCAGTTCAAGAAGCAAATGGGAAATCGGGGTCACCCAGTGACTCTGTTGACACTCCCTATTACGTTGCTGAGATCATCTTTGCTTTGGTACCTATCAGTGAGCGTTCATTTCCCCTGATACCTTTTCTAACCTTACAGCCTAGCTCAAACCAGATCTTAGCATGAGAAAAACAGACTTATTACCACATACTGAAGGTAATAAATAATTTTTTCTGCTGCATGTCGTATTGGCAAGGTTGGTGACCACGACTGACTTACAGCCATGCATGCTTTACGCATGCATTTATTCATCATCTAAATTATTTTTGGCAGCAAATAGAAAGTGCGCTGATTAAAATTTAAGTTATCTCAACTAGTTCAAGACTGTCTAATTGACTCACCTTGGCTCAGGTGTCCCTCCGCTTGCCAACAGTCTTTAACATGCCTCAAGGAAAAGAATATAGTCAGCAAATCATGTCGTTTCCATGGTGACCGCAGGTGGCCATGTGCTCGCCTCTTCTACAGATGAACAGATAAAAGGTCATCGGTATTGATGGCACCGGGGAGAAAGGAGTG
>WEIS01069912.1:25340-28707 GCA_013389965.1 Todus mexicanus
GTTGCTCAATATTTCATGACATTCTTTGCTAGCGAAAATAACCCCTCCAACCAAAAAAGAAAATCTATCTGTAAAAACAGAAATCAATTTGTAAAAAATAGACATAAGGTAGATTTCCTTTTTGTGCCCTGTTATCCGTGCAGAAACTAACCAGGTTGTTGAGGGTTAAATCCAATCCTAAACTGGCCCAATCAGGTTCATTTTTGCCATCCTCTTAGGTTAAATAAATAGAAACTTCTTTCAATATCCATCCATAATGATAAGCAATTCCCACTATAATGGATGGCTAATATAGAAATTCAGCCCACATCAGTTTTGTGTCAACCAGCAAAAACAGAAACAATGGAAACTAGACAGTCATGGCTCTGCATAGGTCAACAACCAAGGTTATCTGTATTCAATTACTGGTATCTGCAAACTTGCATACTGTCAGCTGATCATAGACTAAATGAAAACTTATCATGCACAGAGGCAGCAAATACATTTATTTGAGGCAGGCATCATATTAGTTCACTGGTTTGACTGTGGTTAAGGGAAAGGGGAAAAAAAAGGGTTATCAGTCTTTTGGGAAATTCTTTCAAATATAACCTGCAGCAAATATCTAAAATTGGGGATTATCTGTGTTATAAATCTTTGTTCAAAAAGTAGAAAAGAAACAGAAATTGCACCGTAGCCCTCTAAGACAATAAATTATATTATTTAACAATAGATAAACTTAGGGCACCTTTCCTGTGGTACAGCCCTATTGTGAATGAAGCTTTAATCTCCTTCACCTCAACATCTGTTCGGTGGGACCAAAGATCTGGCTGTATTGGACACAGACAATAATTTGTTTGTTAACCGCTTCTCCGGAACAATATATCATTTCAGAAAACAAAGCCTACTAACACAACGCGTATTTATCTGTTTCCTCTATCTGTGTTCCTTTTTCCACAAGTGCAAGTTCAGGTTTTTGAAATGTTTTCCGAGCGATAATTTGTGATACTGTTAGATTCATAACCCTGGAAAAATAGATTTTTTTTTTTTCAAGGTTTTTTCGTCTTTGACCAACAGATGTTCTGTTCAAAATCTGAAAGTGCTCACGATGTACGTACTAGCAAATTAGAATTGTTAACGCCCCTGTGAAAGGAAAATGTCAATAAATATTTGCTATCACTAGACTGTTTGGAAACAAAGGCATTTGCTTCACAGAGGTTCATGTGCCCAGCCTTCCTATTAGGCTTTTCCAACAGCCCATTCAGTTAGACATTTAACATTTTGTTTGTTGTCAGAAGAGGAAGTGAAAAATAACTTCACAGAAACAAAAATAAAACATAAAAGCTGTGGGCATCCTGTATTCCACTGTAGAATAGCGCTTCGGCTCGTTTCAGTGCTACAAAGGTGACCGCAGAAACAAGCTGTGATCCAGCTCCAGCATTTTATCACTGCACACCAAGGTGGCAATCGAGGAATAGAACCCAGCTGGGATTGTGGCGCAGATAAATGTCCAAACGTCTGTCTTCTAATGAGAGCTGCTCACCTTTACAAATAGTCTCCCCTGGCCAGACAACTTCACTAAATGCTGTATTTACCTGCAAGTCTCCATCTCTAGTGAGAGGTACTGTGTTTGGTTGGTTCGTACTTCACACTAGTATTTTTAAAGGTCAGATTTATCTCTCCTTTGAGGGAGCTAAAATTCTTTTTCTTTCTTTCTTTCTTTCTTTCCTTCTTTCCTTCTTTCCTTCTTTCCTTCTTTCCTTCTTTCCTTCTTTCNTCCTTCCTTTCTTCTTTTCCTTCTTTCTTCCTTCCTTCTTTTCTTTTCTTTTGGCTTGAAACAACCAAATCACCACAATCTTCCACAATAGGCTGGTGAGCTGGTGCGGGTTACCAGAACAATAGCAGAAATATCATGAAGCCATATCCAGCCAATTCAGTGAGGAGCTCCACGCCATCCTTATATTGTGTTATATTGTAGTGTGGTTTCTTCTACTCTATTCTATAGCTCATTGCAGTTTCTTATCTCCCTCATTGTATCACTGGGTGTGTCTGAACCCCTTCTAGCACTACACAAAAGAAAAGGACTGATGCCTGACACATGCTGTGATGATTTGGAGAATCAATCTCTGCACCACTAAAATGAATTCTGTTTTATTGTGTGGACTGCACCGCATCTGTTGCAGACAGCAAGCCCCACCAGCCCCAGTTTCCTGGCTATCTCTGCAGGCTTTTGTCCTCTCGCTGATGTAACGACTGTAGGAGATGCAGGATATGTCCTTTTACCTGGCTGTGGGGCTAACAGTGGAGCATCATTAAAATGGGAAAAATCAGCCATGCAAATAAGACCGAGAAATGGCTGCCACCCAAGGCAGGGAAACTTTTCCAAGTCTGAACCCTATACAAGCAGCAACTTTGTACCTGTTTGTTTTGTGGATTCATTTGATGAGCTGATAAAGCTGATAAGAGGGCACCTGAGGTGTTACACAAATCAGAAGAGACTGAGAATCCATGTTTCTGAGAAGTCAGAGGCAGGAATTTGTGTCTAGGAGAAGAATTGTGACCTACTTAGAAGAATCTGACTTAAGCTTCAAATAATGCTCTTGCTCAAGCATGAATTACAAGCAGCTGAAGAAAGATGAGCTTTTGCAGTTGTGCTCCAGCCAAGTTTGCCCACATCTAATGAGGAGGAGTACGACTCAGTGCCATTTTGTATTCCCGTGACGTGGTGCAGATGGAGAAGTTGCTCTGAGTGTGGGTCCAGAAGCCATTCACCCACTCCTCCAGGCACTCCACATGTCCTGCCTCTGCCTCTCCTTGCAGAGCCTGGAGCTGGAAAGCATCCGATTTGAGAGTGGAGGAGCAGCAGTAGCTGTGAGAAGCTGCCTTACAAATGGGAACCAGAGCTGACTGCAGCACCAATGCATTTACCAGTCCCATTATCCGAGAAATAGAATTAAAAGCCTCATGGCCAGAAGCCTGGGGAGCTAGAGAGCAGTGGTCACCTGTGGAGGGAGGAGTAATGCTAAGCTGTCACATCTACACATGGATACAACAGTCTCAGCATGGTAAAATTCTTGGGGGCAAAGATGATGGTGAAAATACCAGTCCCATTATCCCCCCCCCGTGCTGGGTGAGTGCCTTGCTGTGTGTCAAGTCTGGGTGGATGCCGTGTGTGTTGTGTTGCTTGGACCAAAGCCCCATAGGAAAAAAAAAAACTGAGTCCAAATTGAAAGATGCTATGAGTCAGTCTTCTGATGAGAGAGAAGAGCGTGATGTTGGGGCTGGCAAACATGATAGTGCTGTGGGATTAAAAGGAAGAAAAAAAAAAAAAGCCCTCAGAGAAAGAGAATGCAATTGATGGGAGAAAGAGGAAAACAGGACAAATTCTCCC
>WEIS01069915.1:258-12619 GCA_013389965.1 Todus mexicanus
GGAGCCGGTGTGAGCCCGGGGCTGCGGGGCACGGCCCCTCCGGGCTCTCGGCCCCCAGCCTTATGGAGCGCTGTGCCCGCGGGGCGCCGCTCCTGAGCCCGGGCAGGGCTCGCTGTGGGGAGCAGGAGCAGCCCCGGGCCCTGCAGCCCCTTTGGGGGTGCCGGGGCTGGGGCAGCCCGTCCAGGGGCTGGGGGCAGCGGCCGGCGCTGACCCGGCTGCTCCGCGCCCGCCGCCTCTCCCTGCTCCAGACTTCCTCCCCCTGAAGTGCGACGCCTGCGAGCAGATCTTCTGCACCGACCACATCGCCTATGCCCAGCACGACTGCACCTCTGCCTACAAGAAGGTAAGCACGGAGGGGAGCAACATCCAGCCTCCTCCCGCACGGCGCCGCTGAGCGCTTCCCAAGCAGCTGTCAGAATCAGTTGTGACTTCTTCGGTCCCTTGGGCCTCCCCCCCTTAGGAGGAGTCCTGAATCTGGAGGTGTCCGAAAGCCAGGATCTATATGTCTGTGCTGCAGCCTGCCAGCCTGCCCTCTGCCACTGGGTGAAGTGGTGTGGGCATCGCCCAGCCCAGCCGTCTTCCCGTCCCAGAACGTGTGTCCGTGCCTGTCACACCTCCTGGGTCAGGAACATGAAGCTGTTGGGGGGTGGTGAGCAAGATCTCAAACCACAGGTGATGCTGTGGAAGACACGGCAAAGCAGATCCTGAAAGGGAGAAAGATAGCCCCTGCCACTCAAGGTTGCCCAACTGCATGCTCCTGGCGCCCTTTTCTTGTCTCTGCAGGATGTGCAGGTCCCCGTGTGTCCCCTCTGCAACACCCCAGTCCCTGTGAGGCGGGGAGAGATGCCTGATGTCGTGGTGGGTGAGCACATTGACCGTGACTGCAAGTCCGACCCTGCACAGCGCAAGCGCAAGGTAGGAACCTGGGGCTTTCCGCCTTGCTGCTGAGCTCTGCTGGGTCCCTGCTGAAGCTGGGATGGCATGAAAATGGCCCAGGAATTGTCCCTGCCCAGTGCTGATTCTGTGTGCGCAGGCTGAGGGCAAGAAGGGTTGGTGAACTGGAGGCGTGTGCGTCTGCAGGGCTTTGTGGTGCGAGTCTGGGGCTGGGGTAGCGATGGAGTGGGGCTGGGCGGCCACCTGGGACACGAGAACGGGAAACTGTGTGCTGCCGTTGGGAAAAAGCAATCAGCAATTAGCTGGCCTGTCTTGCCAGGAAAGGAAATTGCTGCAGAGAGCTGGCCCGGCAGGAATCCAGCCCAGCAGCCGCTGGAGGGCTCTGGGCTGCCCCCTCTGCCCTGCTAGGGCAGGCAGGAGTTCCTGGGTGAGGCAGTCTCTCTCCTGCTGTGGTTCTGTGATTGTGCAGACCCTTCTGTATGAAGGCCAAAGCACTAGTCAATTACTAATAAACTATCTAGAGAAAAGCAGGATTCTGAGACAATCTCCAGAGGCCCATGGAAGAGGCGCTGCTGGGGAGAGCTGGTCAGTGCCCAGGGCCTGCCATGGAGGGAAGAACAGCCCTGCACCCTTTTCGCCACTGCTGCATTGGCTTTCAGATCTTCACCAACAAGTGTTTGAAGCCTGGCTGCAAGCAGAAGGAGATGATGAAGGTGATCTGCGACCAGTGCCACAAGAACTACTGCCTCAAGCACCGGCACCCCCTGGACCACGACTGCAGCGGGGCAGGGCGTCCAGTCTCCAAAGCAGGGTGAGGGTCTGGGGAGAGGCAGGCTGGCAGGGGTGGGGCTCTGCTTGCCAGGTGGGTGACAGGGGAGAAGCCCAGCTCCTCCCGGCCCATTGTCTGGGACTGCTGCATTCTCACGCTCCCTGCCCTGTGTGCTGGGATGTCCTCCAGCAGCGGTAGGGTTTGTAGAGCCAGCACAACTGTATATGCAGTCTCTGTCTCTCCTGTAGCAGAAGCCACTGGCACTGCCTGCTGGCTGTTTTGCTCTTGCTTCTCTGCCCAGCCCATTACTCTGTAGCTGATGGTTTCTGCCCATCCTGGCACGGTGTTTCAAGCAGGGAAATGGCACTTGAAACTCTTGGGCGTAACTGAGCCACAGCATGGTTACTCTTGGGAGGAAAAGGAGAGTGGAGCCAGGGAGACGTCTTGTTTATCCAGTTTCATCTCCCCGGGTATTCAGTGCCCAGGGTTGGCTTGTGATGGTAAAAGTTGCTCACAGGCATCCTATCTGCCCTAGGCACGCTGCAATTGCAAGAGCCCAGACGTCCTCTAACACAGGCACTGCATCGAGCAGTGGAGCTGCCCGGCCAGCAGACAGTCCCTCTTCTCCAGCCTCTGCCAGGTACGGTGATGGTCCAACTTGTAATTCTGAGGTGGGCATGACCAGGCTCAGCACGGTTCCCGGTGGGACGCAGAAACGACAGCTCCCTGCTCCTTGTGCATCAGCAGAGCTCTGCACTCTTACCACGGTTCCCTGCCTTCGCAATAATCCAGCTTCTCTCCTCTTCTTCTTCACAGAGGAGGCAGAGCAGCTGTGGTGCCGACTCACAGCACCTCCCCTCCGGCCGTCATGCTGCAGAATGGGCTGGTGAGTGGCCTGGCCTGGGCGTTTGGGGTAGGTTGGGGTGGTTCTGGTGCCTTAGGGAGCTACTGCAGCCACTGCTTTTTAACTAACACTCTGTAGGTGGCCGTGATGCTCCCCAGCTGGGCCTGGCCTGGCAAATAGAGATCCCAGGCACTCGGTGGGGCACCACAGTTTGCTCTGGTGCCTGTGAATGGCAGCTCTCAGCTGTGCTTGGTGCTCGGCTTTCCCCAAAGGGACAAAACGAGCTGGCCTTTTTCCACGAGTGTCGTCTTTCTGTTCTGCAAGCCGAGGGTGGAGGAGGAGAGTGGAAGCTGCTTCCCACTGGTATTTTTAGCACTGGCAAGCAGGGCTGCATTCCTTTGGGCAGCGGGAGAGCGAGCTGCAGGTCTGTCCTGAGCCCAAGGCCTTCGCCTTGGCTGCGTCTGCCCCTGGAGAGGGGAGATGCACTCACCCCTGGCCAGGCAAAGCTACCTGCTACGTGTCTCTCAGAGCTGCCTCCTGCCACCTCCAGGCAAGCTGGTGATGAGATGTTTTGTTTCAGAGCGAGGAAGAGGCGCTGCAGCGAGCTCTGGAGATGTCCCTGGCAGAGTCAGCACACAGCTCGGCGCAGCCACCCAGGTACTGCCCGGGGACACGTGGTGTCATGCCCCAAGCCTGTGTGTGAGAGGTGCACGGGGCTGCATCATGTGGCTCCAGGATGACGTTCCTCTCAGCACGTGGCTCCAGATGATGCCTCTGTGTGTCTGATGAGGGGAGGGAAAAAGGAAGAGTCCAGAGCCATCACAGAGCTCTGCTCAGTAAGCAAGCCCTCTGGGGTGCTGGGAGGGCACAGTGACTGACAGCGCAGAGTAGGGCAAACCATTGTCTGACCACTTGTCAGCTAATGAGCGTGGCTAGAGCATGACAGGTGGAGTGGGGGTGTTCACAGAGGACACCCAGGAGCCCACGTCCTCCAGCACATTACCTGGCACTGCTCGAAGCACCGCCTTGCAGGCTGGAGTTAACGTGGGTCTCCTTGGCCCAGGGTGCTGGCTGCCAGCCCCCGCTGCACCCTCTGGTCCCTCCCCAGCCCCTGGCCTCTTCAGGGGGATCCTCAGTTGCTCCCTGCCCTTAGCTGTCCTGGAGGGTTGCAGTGACAGATCCTGCCACCCCAAGGGGCTCTGAGCGCCGCGCCAGTGAGCCCGGGGGAGGCTCAACAATGCACCGCTGTCCCCAGCAGCACGCAGGAGGAGGAGGATCTGGCACTGGCCCAGGCGCTGTCAGCGAGCGAAGCCGAATACCAGCAGTCGCAGCGGCAGGTGAGTGAGGCCAGCTGCAGGCTCCATGCCGCGGTGGGGTTGATCCTGGCCTGGCTGTGTCATGAGGGGTCCTCCCTGGGTTCTACTTCCTCTGGGCTCAGTCTGGGATCACTCTTCTCACCAGGAGGGCAGCCTGGGCAAAGGCAGCAGCACTGCTGAACGCACAGCTCTGGGGATTTGAGCACTGGATGTTCCCCCTTGTAGGACAGAGAGAGAAGCTTGTCTTCCCCTGCTCACTGTGTGCTCCTTCCCATTCCAGGCGCACGGTTCAAAGCCATCAAACTGCACCATGTCATAGGCCAGCGAGGCAGAGCGTGCCAGCGGATGTGGGATCTCGCTCGTGACCTGAGGAGTGTCTCTGGCCTCCCACGTGGATGCCGTGGGGTTCTGGCCTGGACACTGATGACAAGAGCCTCTCCCCAGGGACATCTCATCTCCCTGGGGCCTGTAAGCGAGCCACCAAACACACACTGACACCACAGCCCCAGTACCTGTATAAAATCGGTGCAGCAAATTCCCAGTGCTCCTGGAGAGGTGAAGACGGTGTGGGACGGGACTAAGCACACACTGACGGAAGCCAGCAGCAGCCCACAGAGCTCGCTTGACCACCGCTGCTGCAGCCATGGGGTGAGGGCAGAGCCAGCCTGGAGGGAAGTGGCGCTCGGGCACATCTCTGCATGCTTGGATGTACCGCCGGGATTGCAGCTGCCTGCTGCAGTAGTGGGGGGCTGGGTTTCATGCTCCAGGGAGGGCTGTGCCAGCCCCTCCCTCAGTGGAGGGCAGCCGTGGCTGGGCTGGTACCTCATGTGGGCATGGTCCGGCTGGATGCGCGGCCTCCTGGCAGTGTGAGGGCAGCCCCTTGCCCGCTCCCTGTGCCTCGGTGCCTCCCCCGCCATTTGCATGCACAAGAGCACGTTGGGCCTTACCCAACTCAGCTGGTGCCCTGGACCTCTCTGAGGCTGAACGGAGCTCCACTTCCTTTCTGGTTTAATTTAACAAGGGCCATTAACTGAAAAGTTACCTCAGCAGTGATTGACTGTGCCAGCGTCGCTCACACGGGACGACTACGGCTGCCTTCTGCTGCTGGCTGCTCTCTGCTGCCCTGAACTACCCCAGGGCCCTGTTGCAGTGCTGCTGGCACCAGGAACACTTCTCTCCATCCAGCCGTGCCGCAGGGGAGCTCTCCTACGTAGCAGCAGCACCGCAGAACCCCTTCTTGCAAGCACAGCCCTAAGCCTGGAGCCAGCGCTTCCTTGCTGGTGGTTGGAGGCAGGAGCTGACCCCTGGGTGGGGGGTACTTGTCCTGCTGGCCTCTTCCAGTGCGGTCTGCAGCCACGCAGAGTGGTGCTGCTATCCCATCTGCTCTCTCAAGCTTCCCCCCTGGAACTGCTCCTGCCCGTGGGGCTGTGCCTGGTTCTGTGCGGGGCTGGGCTGTCCTGTTCCAAGCAGCGTACGGCCAAGGTGGGGGTTATCTGCTGGCAGTGCCTCCCTGAGGTGGGAGGTGGGTTCAGGCTGGGCTGAGGGAATGCTGAGACTTGTCAAAGCGCTGCTTGGGAGAAAATAAAAGTATAGCAGGAGGTGCTCTGGGGGAGCAGCTGCTTTGTGTCCAGCCCAGAGCAACGCATCTCTGCAGCTGGGGGTACAAGGGAGGTGTGTAGGGGTGAAGAAGGCACCATCTGTATTGCTTCTTCCTTCCTTTCCTGTGCTCAGCCCTTTGTGTGAGGATGGGGCAGGTCCTGACAGCCTGCTCTGCCCTGAGCCCAGGGCGCTCTATCCCATGGCAGAGCTGCTGGTCAACTCAAGCACAGAGGCAGTAACGCTGCCTGCCCTGCCCTGAGCACAGCCCCCTGGGGGTCCTGCAGGCGCACACCCTGCCCAGAGCACACGGGCGCAGAGTTGGGAAGGACCTGGTTTAAGAAACTACGGAACAGCAAAACAAAACAGGTACAAACGTAGTGGAGTGTCCAACACAGCCCCTGCAGCTCCTGGGGCGCACAGGTCCCGGTCCACAGCCGGCAAAGGGCTCCCTGGCAGCGTGGGGGTCTGAGCCCCGGGTCAGTGTCACAGCAGATCCCCCGGCCATGCTCACGGTCCCTTCTTGCTGCCTGGGGGCTTCTCAGTGCGGCGCTCCTTGCTGTCGCCCTCGTCCCCGGCCTGCTGCTGCAGCCACATGCCGGCGTACACGCCACCCTTCTGCAGCAGCTCCTCGTGCCTGCGGGGAGAGCGGAGGGTGCAGGGTGCTGAGCTGGCCCCAGAGCCAGGGCGGGGGTCCCCACGGGCAGACAGCACCCAGCCCTCCTGTGCTCACCTCCCTCGCTCCGCGATGCGCCCGTCCTTGAGCACCAGGATCTGGTCTGCACCCACCACGGTGGAGAGCCTGCAGAGAGGGGCAGGGGGTTATTCTGGCTCTGAGGGGTGAGTCCTGGGGGTTTGTAGTGTGAGGAGCTGCAGTCCCAGGGGCTGTCACCTCCGGAGCAGGAGGACAAGCCTGTGTGCCCCTCGGGGTGGCTGGCCAGCTTGGAGAGCTCAGCGCCTCCCTTGTCCTTACCTATGTGCAACAACAATGGTGGTGCGGTGGGCGCAGACCTTGGCCAGGGAGGCCTGGATATTCCTCTCAGTCTCCGTGTCGAGCGCGGATGTGGCCTGTGGGAGACGTGGGGTGTGGGGAAGGGATGTGGGCAGCAGTTGGGGCAGGGGCTGCTGCAGGGCACGTCACGGCTGGGCCGGGGGGCCACTGCCCTTACCTCATCTAGCAGGATGATGTGGGGACCCTTCAGGATGGTGCGCGCAATGGCGACACGCTGCTTCTCCCCTCCGCTCAGCTTCAGCCCCCGCTCCCCGACCTGTGTGTTGTATCCTGCAGGCACAAGGGCACGGACGGGCTGTGCTGGTGCTCTCCAGGGCAGAGGATGGGGACCAGGGCTCTGTTGCATGGGCAGGTGCTGCCAGGACCACACAGACACTTGGCACAGCCTCAGCCCATTCCTGCCCAGGGACTGATTTAGTCTTGGAGAGATGGCAAGGAGAGGCAGAGCAAGGCACGGGGTCACGCAGGTGCCCCGCGGGGGATGTCACCCATGGACACCTGTGAGGGCACCTACAAGGTCGTGGGGAACCCCAGCATGGCAGGGGAGGCCAGTGAGAGGACCGCAGAGGGGTCTCACCATCAGGGAAGGAAAGGATGCGGTCATGGATGTCAGCAGCCTGGGCTGCCTCCTGCACCTCCTGGTCAGTGGCCAGGATCCGTCCGTAGCGAATGTTGTTGGCGATGGTGTCATTGAAGAGCACCGTGTCCTGGGGCACCACCCCGATGTGAGCGCGCAGCGACGCCTGCTTCACCTGCAGAGGTGGGGGGAGGACTCAGCCAGACACTTACCCCCTGCAAAGATCCCCCTCCCCGAAATCCAATCCCACCCCTCAGCCACGAGCTTCATCTCCTGCTACTTGCAGGATGTGATCTCCAGGGTCCCCCCGGACAACAGGCTCTGTTGCATCTCCACCCTGCGGTGGGGGGACCCTGCCAGGGCACCAGCCCTGCCTGGGGAGCCCTGGCCAGTCTCCAGCATTTCAGCCCAGGGGTCCTGCCACCGCGCCAGTCACCCCACTCCTGGCACAGACATCGGCCTTCAAAGGGGCTGTGGGGGCTGCGTGCTCACCCCTGCCCGGGGAGATGCCCGTGCCCACACTGAGCGGTGCTGCGAGGCCCACAGGGGCTGTTGTTCCCTCCCACCCTGGTCGCCGGAGGCCTCGCACCCTCACCTGAGAGATGTCCTGCCCGTCGATGCGGATGCAGCCGCCCCGTACATCGTAGAAGCGGAAGAGCAGGCGGATGATGGTGCTTTTCCCTGAGCCCGAAGGTCCCACCTGCGCGCAAAGGCAAAGGGACTTGGAGACACCAGAGACTCCCAGCTGCTGGAGGCCAGGGCTGGGCAGGGGAGGGCCAGCCCCACTGAGGGTCCGTCCTTCTCATTCCCGTGCTTCCCAGCCCCTCCCCCCACCCTCCAGCAGTGAACCCACACCCAGGGTCCATCTCTCACCAGGGCCAGGGTCTGCCCGGGCATCACAGAGAAGGAGACATCCTGAAGGATTTCCTTCCTAGGAGAGGGAGATGGAGAAGGGCTCAGGGCCACCTCTGTCGCCCCACATCCCTGTGCCAGGCTCCACAGCTCAACTTGTCCCACCCTGCCAACCACACCACTGCCACCCTGTACCCGTCCACATAGCTGAAGTGCACATTCTCAAACTCGATCCGCCCGGCCTCCAGGCGCAGGTCGCCAGCGTTCACGGCGTCTTTCACCTGCCAGAGGGAGAGATGTGGCCTCAGAACCACAACGTGCCCAGGGCAGGACCACGGGGCCATGCCAGGGAGTGGGGTCTGGGAAGGTGGCACTCACCTCCTGCTCCTCATTAAAGAGCTCAAACATGTTCTCCATGTCCACGAAGGAGTTCTGGATCATCCTTGAAGGGGGCAAATACCAGCGGGAAAGGTTTGGGGTAGCACATCCCAATCCAGGCGCCCACAGGGAGGGGGATCCCAGGCACCCCAGCAGCTCCCAGTGTTACCTATAGTAAGTCCCAAACCAGTTGAGCGGTGTGTAGAGCTGGATGATGTATGTGCCAAAAAGGACAAAGTCCCCCACCTGGAAGAGACAGGGGAGAGGTGCCTGTCACCACCAGCCCCAGGGCCCCACCTTGGGCAGGGGGCTGCCCAGGCTGGCATCAGCCTTACCTGCAGCTTGTTTTCGGTGACAAAGTAGGCGCAGAGCAGGGACCCTGCCAGCAGCCCCAGGCCGATGACCAGGTTCTGGGTTTGGTTGAGGAGGCCCAGCGAGGCACTGACCTTCCACTCTGAGACCTGGAAGAGGCAAAGTCCTCTGGGATGCTGGCACCTCCAAACCAGACTGACTGTGGGCTCCTCCTCCCCGCGGGTGCCCACGAGGCTCGGCTCCTTCCCCCTCAACTCTCTCACTGCTGCTCAGTGTCCCATACCTGGTACTTGATGATGGCATCATTAAAGCGGTTCACCTCGTAGCTCTCTGCATTGTAGTACTTCACCTGCAGGACACAGAGCTGGGGTCAACGCCTGAACAGCCCTCCCAGCTCCAGGCAGCGCTTGGCAACCCTCTACCACCTATGGTACCGTCTCGAAATTGAGGAGTGAGTCCACAGCCCGGGACTTGGCCTCGTTGTCCCGCGTGTTCATGTCTCGTCGGTACTTGGTCCTCCACTCGGTGATGAAGATGGTCAGAGCTGCAGGCAGGAGGGGGCTGTGTTGGCAGGCACCCGCTGCCCCACAGCCCAGCACGGCACCCCTGCACCCTGACCCCCACTCACTCAGGTAGAGGCTCATACACACGAAGATGATGAGGCCGAACCAGGCGCTGAAGACCGAGGTGAAGTAAACAATGCTGATGACGATGTCCGCAATGGTGGGGACGATGCTGAAGACGATGTAGCTGTGGGGTGGGAAGGGAGATGGCGCATCAGCTCAGCCCGGCGGGTCTGCCCGGCCACCCTCGCCTGCCGCAGGCACGCTCTGACCTGAGCAGGCTGTTGATGCTGCTGGTGCCCCGGTCCACGCTGCGCAGGACCTCGCCGGTGCGACGCCCCAGGTGCCAGCGCAGGGACAGCCCGTGCAGGTGGGCAAAGAGCTGCACCTGCACCTGCCGGTTGGTGAACTGCTGCACCCACACCCACAGGAAGGTGCGCAGGTTGCTCACAAAGCCGGTGGAGCCTGTGGGGCACCGTGGGGCGATCAGTATGGACGGGTGCCACTGGGGCATGCAGTTAGCTCAGAAAGCCCAAATGAGAGAAAGGGATTTGGGATCTCCCCTCCGCCCCACTCCACCATTGTCCTCAACCTGGGACCAGCCCTGGTTGCGGCTCCCAAGAGAGAGGAGCAGTGATGAGGGCATAAGGGCATCTCAGGCCACCCCAGCCCCAGCCCAACATGCCCCACGCTGTCTCTCCCCAGCGCCCCATCCTTCCTGGCGGTCCTTACCGGCACCTCCACCCTGCAGGAACTTCAGCCCCACGTAGATGCAGACAGTCCAGGCCAGGGTGTGCCAGGGAACGCCCTCTGTCAACTCATTCACTGCGGAGAGGGGGACAAGAGTCAGGGTGGAGGGGCAGGAAGCATGGCTGGGCGTCCCAGAGGAACCAGACCCAGCACCCAGCGCTGGTCCCTGCCCCTGCTCCTGCCAGGTCCCTGCAGCCCCCAGCTCATTCGTGACACCCCCTGGCAGGTGGGCAGCCCCACACGCCGAGCTCCAGGCGCCTCACCAATGTTCTTGTAGAAGATGGGGACAAAGACATTGATTGCCCGCTCCAGTCCCATGAGTGCCATGCAGAACACCACGAGCCCCTGCAGCCGGTGGTTGCCCCTCGGCCACATGTACGGCACCAGCAGCCGCAGCTTCCTCCGGAAATCCTTCCAGGTGGACGTGGTCCTGCCGGCATCGGGCAGGAGCGGCTGGGGGAGAGCAGAGAGAGGGGTCACTGCCCTGACACACCAGCCCAGCTGACAACAGCCCCAGGGAACACCCTACCCAGAAAACTAGTCCTGTCCTCCCAGGATCCCCATTCCATCCTCCCAGCAGGACCGCAGCCTGCTAACGGTGAGCAGGGAGCTTGGGCAGGCCTACACCTCACTCCTCCCTGGTCTCCTGAAGACGCGGATCCCATGGCAGTTCTACTTCCATTTCGTCCCTAGCTCCTCCCTTGCCATGTCTCCAAACTGCCCTGGCGCTGGGACTCACCTGGCTGTTCTCCACATCCCGCTCCTCCTCGTTGACCAGCAGCATGTAGGGCTTGTGAGGCAGCCCTGGGGCCTTCATGCCCAAGACAAAGAGCATGAATGTGCAGATGTAACGCAGCAACCAGAGGCTGAACTGCACCTGGACAGAGAGCAAGGGCATCAGTGCCACAGCCAGCCCTCGACACAGCCCAGCATGGGCTAGGTATGAGCTGAGAGGCAAGGAACGGGGAGCAGTGCAACCAGAGGAGAGGGGCCCCAAGCAGCTCAGTGTGACCCCCATGTCTGAGCACAGCACCCCAGGCAGCACCCAGACCCCCTCCTTCCTCCCTGCTGTGTCTGGCTCTGTGCCCTCCAGCTTGGGGTGTCCTACCCTGGGAGGAGCAGGTGGGTAAAAGTCTGTGAGATGCAGGCAGATACCCCCCACCTCTGCACCTGGGGCTGGGCCAGGCAGACGTGGGAGCTGAGTCAGATGGGGGCACAGAGCGATGCGCGATAGCTGGGCCCGGGGTTGAGATACACAACAGAGCAACCAGAAGCATGCACACCCTGGGAATGGCAGGGCACAGCATGCACGCCCCATCCCAGCACTGTAATGCTGCAGCCGCCTCCTCACAAAGAGCCCCGTCCCCCTTCTATACTCACAGCCCCCAGCTCACCTTCTGGTTGGTGTCCTCCAGGGCCCACCACCACAGCGGGCTCCTCCAGCACACCAGGGTCAGGTTCTCAGCGGCAAAGGCCAGTGCCCAGAAGAGGAGGAGGACGGTGCCGTGGCCCCGCGTCCGGTCGTGCGCCAGCACCCGCGTATGCTCCAGCTGCAGGAGGGCGACGGCGCAGCCCCAGCTGAGGGCCCAGAGGCAGGCGTGCAGCAACATGTACCCGTAGAGCCGTCCGGGCCCCGCCACTTGCCACAGCAGCCCACCGAAGGGCTGCAGGGCCAGGAGCAGCGACAGCAGGACCTGGCCACGGTAGAGGCGGGAGCGGGGGATATACTTGGGCTCCATGGCGCGGCCGAAACGGACGTAGCAGGCGTACTGCAGGGCGCCCAGCAGCAGGCAGACGCTCAGCAGCACCGTCGGCACCAGCGTGAAGAAGAAGCAGGGCTGGAAGCCCTGCTGGACCCAGGCCTGGGCAATAGAGCTGTTGCCCTCACAGTAGCCCCCCAGCACCGCCATCCTGGCAGGTCACCAGCTGCGGAGAGAAGAGAGGCTAGAGCAAAGCTTCAGGATGGGCTGTCGGGTACGGCTGCGAGGCAGGACCCCGGTGGGATGGCACGGCCAAGAGAGGGTGGCACTCATGGGGACCGGGGCAAGCACCGCTGGACACACAGACACGCTGCGTGCCGCAGGCGTCCAGCCGCGCACACAAGCAGGGCCAGCTCTGCCGGAGATGGACGTGAGCACCGTGTCAGCATCTGCCTGGGGGCCGGGACAGAGCCCTGCGGGCAGCGGGCAGCGGGGAGCGGAGGGAAGCGCGGGGAGCGCCGTGGGAGCTGCAGCGGCAGCGGAGAGCGGGGCAGGGGAAGGCAAGGGCCGGGCACGGACACACGGACACGGACACACGGGGTCGGACAGGGACACACGGACTGGGACAGGGACACACGAGAAGGGACACACGGACAGGGCCACAAGGGCAGGGCCAGACGGACAGGGCCAGACGGACAGGGCCACAAGCGCAGCGCGGGGAGCCCGGAGCGGGGCCGGGGCCGTGCGGGGCAGTCCCGGGCGCTGCCGGCGCCGCTCGGCCCCGCTGCCCGCGCAGCC
>WEIS01069920.1:0-12233 GCA_013389965.1 Todus mexicanus
CAAGTAGAAGCAGCAGTGGAAGTTTTAGTCTATATAATATAGCAGAAGTTGTTCCTTTTAGTTTAGTCTTTGAAATAGATTAGGCCAAAAATTCCTTAAGCTGAAATTTTTTTTCACCAAACCCAATTATGTTGGGATCTGTGTATATCCTGGCTTCTTGAAATTCACAACGAATTTGTGCCTCTGTTTTTCTTCCTATGCTTTGAATCACCCTGGTGGTTGGTATTGCAGTGGAACTGTTCTGTAACAGCTGACAGTTCTTAAAGCTGCTTCTTAAGGGTATTCTGAGGTCCTGGGTATGTATACACTATGCAGTCAAGAGCAGCACAGAGACTGCGCGTTCTTCTGATGAGCTAGTTTCATAGCTGAGGTAGCTGTTCCAGCAGTGTGCCACTTCCAGTGAAATCAGGGGTGTTTGGCACACCTCAAGAATTCTTAATTTTCTCATACCGTGCTGAAAGCTGTGGTGGCTCAGGAGCTGATTCAGAAGCAGATTAGGCATTAATCGGATGGACGATGTTGGTCAGAGGGGTGATGGTTAATGTCTGAGAGTAGTAATAGCATTCAGTCCACGGTGTGCCTGTTGGAAGCCTTAGTGCCATGGAGTGGGAAGGATAAGGAGCTCAGATGCATCGTCGTGCTAATGTGGATACCTCCTGTGGGCACCTGATGAGAGCAGCAAAACTGCAGCAGGGAGGAGTACCAGCCTAGCTGACAGGAGTCCAGTTGCACTGTACAAACATGCACTGTAACTTAACAGCTACTTAAGGCAAAACTAATTAAAACAGTCTCCTGACTAAAATACTGGGAGAGGAAGTATGGGGAATGCCTGCCTGGTACGTGAACTCTTGCGAGGTCTGTGGCCATCCTCCAAAGTCCTGATATAAGTTAGACCTGAAAAGATTTATGTAGACAGTCTGCACATTTCAAATTAAATTGCTGTGGAAGTGACTAATAGTGACTTCTATTTTATATCCCTTTCCGCAACACTCGCTTTTTAATTGTTACTTTCTAGGCGGGTGGGAGATAAAATCTGGCCCTCAAAGTGCTATGCACTCATTTCAGTGCCAAAATACAAAACACAAATCAGCAACTGTAATTGAAGGGCATACTAGGTCCCTCTTGGCTGCACTGGACAAGTATCTGTGCTAGATATATGAATACAAACTTAGATACCTGATCAGATGTATTTATAAGTACCTTTTATAAACTGCTGTGATTCTGTCGGCTATTGTAATTACTTGGGATGAAGAACTTAGGCTGCTCACCACCTTTTTTGCCAGCCTAATCTTTCACTCTGGTTCACTGCATGGCAAGTGTTCGATTATTTATCTGTTTATATTTAAAACCAACTTTTAGGGGGGGAAAAAATAAAAGGTGAAGTCGTCTTAGTTTTACATCTGCTCAAATCCTGAAGAACTATATCAATCAAGAAAAATTTCCATGCAATTTCTACATCATAGAGGTATCTTATCTGTAGTTGCAGCAGCTACAGAAATCAAGGCTGGAACGTCTTTCTGTTGATCTCTTCTAAGGTGACTGTACTGACTGGGATTGTTTCAAATAAAACCAGTTAAAACAAGCGATTGACTTGTAAAAGAATTGACTGTCATTTAGCATTTAATTCCCCTAAATCATTTTTGTGATGCTAACTTTGTTTGTGACACTTTAGTAGGTGGAAGCCTGAGGGGGATAACGTTGTAGTTCTTTCACAATTCATTAGTTTGTGGATGTTCCTGTCATGTTGTTTCCACATGGAGTGACTCATATGTTAAATGAACACGCCAGCCTAAAGGTTTGCCCTCGGTGTTGCAGCCCGCGGTGAAACTCCATAAAAATATGGAAGATGCTCAAACCCGTTTGAGTCCTTGACAATTTTTGTGCATATTGGACATGTGTGCTATCCATTGCTTACTCAATGGTCTTTCTTTCATAAAGCTGTGTTTTACCATGTCTGACTGCTCTTTTTTCACACTTATTTGCTGAGTTTGTAGCCTGCGTCTGTCTTGTGAATTGGAACTGAGAAACAGTGATTTTTTTTAATTATTTTTTTTCCTTATAAAGTGGCACAGTTTCAGTGTGTTCATTTCTGGACTATTTGATGAGAGACTATAGAAGTATCTGCTTTGCATTGCCACCTGTGTATTTTTTTAATCATTCAGACAGATTCAGAAAAGCTTTTATTTTGGAAGTCGATAGCACAGATCTAATGCTCTCCATATTGTGAAAATACTAATTAGAGTGAAACAGTTGACCTCTGGCTATATTACCTTATTTTGGCTTTCTTAACAAATTTAATTTTTCCTTGTTTAATAAAAAACGTGAAAGACAAAACAAATTTACCTATATTTACCTACATATACGTCACACAAATTATCACTCGCATTACAGAAGCTTCATAGTGGAACACTGCAGGAAGCAGGACTAAAACTGGCCCGGGGTTGCTGTCCTACATTTCTTTAGTAATCTGTAACAGAGAGGCAGAAGTACACTCACAGCAGCAAGATGAGAGGAAAGATTCTGAGAAGTTATGTGAAGTAAAATCTTTCAGATATGGTTTGGAATCTTCAGGATGTTTGGTTTGTTTTGGGTTGGTTTTTTTTTTTTTCATGTGCTATAGAATAGTATTAACTCTAAGCCTGCATTGATTTCTGTATTGAAAATAGATCTGTAGCTCCAGAATTTTGGTTCTCTGGATGACAGACCTGTGGTTTTGATAGGAGTGAGACAGATTGCTGTGACAGAAGAGATACAACAGATCGTGAGTCAGGTACTTTGACTTTCAAATAACAGTGCTGTTCTACTATGCATATTCTGTAGAGGAGTTTATGCCAAAGTTGAACAGATGCTTTTATATTAAAGAGTGGTCTTCCCATAAATTTTCCACTTGACACTACTCATGGCTGTACACTATGCGTGAGTTTTTCTGTCTGTCCCTGTTTGTTTTCAGGAGTGGTTGATGCTCACCCAGCTCTACCTCCACTGATGCGGAGCTTGTCTGTCCATTCCTTGTCCGGTTTTGGCCGTGAGACTGCAGAGGTATTACTGAAAACTACATGTAACCATTAACAAAAATGATCACGGCTTCCACAGGCAGCACTGGAAGGCAACAAAAGCAGCCACTTCAGTCCTGTTCCTAATTCTAGCACCCTCCTGGACCAAGTCATCCCTGGTCACTTAAGCATGTCTCGCTAAGTATAAAAGCTATCGAGATCCAACAAGACTGTTCTTTGGTCTTCACGCGGTGATGAAATGTGGGCAAGGAGAGGAAGGAGGCAGCAGAGTAAAAATGCAGCAGGAGCTGCTGCTCTGGCCAGGCTGCTGTGTTTGAGAGGACGGGGTGTAGATGTGGAGGGTGTTGTCTCTGCCTGCCTGGGTGGCTGCGTTCTCTTTTAATAAGCCCAAGTAGCAACAGCAAGCCAGAAACTGGGCATGCTGGCATGTTCTGCGTCGTCTACAGGTGTAAAAGCTGCCTCACCACTCAGTTCTTCCGGCAGTTTTCTCTGTCCTGAGCCTTTGCCCTGTGTGCCAGGAGAGGCTCTGGCATGCGAGCAGCGTTGGCTTCCAGCACGTCCCGCTTCAGCCCTGCTCCGCCTTGCCCCCTTCTGCTTCCCTCAGCTGAGATTCAGCTTAGGGACGAGTTTGGAGGCTCTGATCAGGGTTTCTGATAAGCACAGCCAGGTGTGGTGCCAGGTGCCGAAGGTACTGACCTTTTGCTTCTCCCGGGGCGTCCTTTTCTCCGGGGCGGTGGTTTCAGCACCTGTGTCCGCTGGGGCCAGCGGGGCGCGGCTGCGGGGTCCGGACACCGGCGGCGGGGCGGGAGGCGGCGCTAGGACCCGGCCGGGGCAGGCGCGGCCGCAGCTGCGGCGGCCGGTGCCACAGCTGCGCCCCATTGGCTGTTGCCCGCCTCCTTGCTCGCGTCCCATTGGCCGCCCGCCTCCTTGCTCGCGTCCCATTGGCCGCCCGCCTCCTTGCCCGCGTCCCATTGGCTGCCTGCTGCCACCGTGCTGGGGCGGCAGGCCTGGTGATGGCCGCCGCGTTCCCCGTCCTCGCTCTCTCCCTGTCGGCCCATTTGTGGCCGAGCTGAGCTCCCTGCTCGCTCCGCTCCGTGGTGCGGGTGGGTGGCCTTTGGCCCGGGTTAGCTGCGAGCCCCCGAGACCTGGGGCTGCCTCTGGGGCTGCGCTCCTGTCTCTGGGATCTGTCTGGTGTGTTATACCCGTGCATCCTCCTAGCGCGGGTTAGCCTGCGCTCCGAGGTGTGCATTCTGTGCGATCCTGGGCCGCAGGCTGGAGTGGAGATGTGTCCTGCCTGGAGCTTTTGGAGTCAGAATTGTCAGGGTTGGAAGGGACCTCAAAGCTCCCCCAGTTCCAACCCCCCTGCCATGGGCAGGGACACCTCCCCCTAGAGCAGGTTGCTCAGAGCCCCATCCAGCCTGGTCTTAAAGGCTTCCAGGGATGGGGCTTCTACCACCTCCCTGGGCAACCTGTGCCAGTGTGTCACCACCCTCATGGGAAACAACTTATTCCTAACGTCTAATCTGAATCTACCCAGCTCTAGCTTTGCTCCATTCCCCCTAGTCCTACCACTGCCCAGCATCCTGAAAAGTCCCTCACCAGCTTTCTTGCAGGCCCCCTTAAGATACTGGAAGACCAGAATTAATAGGTGAATGCGCTTAAAACGGCCGGAAATGTTCTGTTCATGGATACATACAGCCTGAAAGCTTGCCTTGTGAGCTGAAGTCATTTTATCACTTTGTTTACGTCAGTTTTGTGCATATATAGTGTAAATCTGTATATTCCTTTAGCGGATGTACACTGGCAAGTATTCGTGTTCAAAAATACACTTTGGCTCATATTAAAATGCTTTCCGTTTAATGCCTACGCGATACTCGTGCTACAGGACAGGTATTCTACTCTTACGGCACCTACTGCGTATCCCGCTGAACCCTTTGCAGTTTAATATTTAAAACAAGACATTAAGAATAAAGAGCGTTCTGATCATTAAATTAGAATGAAAGTGGAACGGAGGATGATGTATTATCTGACGCTTGGCTTCTATCGTGCCTGTCACAGAGTAATGGCTCTCTTAAACTGTACATTAATCATCAGCAAGGAGTTCAGAAATATCTGTTTCAGTCCAAAAACTTTTATTACCAAATAAATAGCTTTCATGTCATCGGAGTGAGCAAAGAAACGTCTTTAATGAGAAGTTCCTGCACATCTAAATGAAGTTAGTTTATACCTACTCCCCCATGAGTTTAGTTTATTGCAATTGCCCACCCTCTACCTAATCGAAAAAAGTATGTGGGGCAACTTTGCAGGTAAAACGTACAGTGAAGTATGATTCAAGTTATGTATATTCACTACATGTTTTCAACCATTTAATAGGATTTTAGAAAAGCAAAAATGTCCCTTTTATATCAGAAAGTGATTGATCTTTGTCAATGGGGTAGATTATTAAAACAATCACAGGGAAAAGCTATACAACTAAAAGGTAAATCCGGTAAATGACAATTTTTTTACTTGCAAATCCACAACCGCTGCAAAACAGGGTAAGTTAAATGAGGACTAAATTTTATGTTCCCATTTCCTGGTGGTGAACAGTCTGCTGCTTTCAGAACACAGATAGAAGTTATGTTGCCTCTGGGGTTCAGAAATTGTATATTGCCCTTCTGCAACCTGTTGGCTTGTTTTTATGCCAGGCAGCTTTTCTGTCATTGCAGACAGTAAGGTCTTCTCAGGCCTGTAGCTGCACGTTGCCTGAAATTCCCTTCTCTAACAGAACCAAGACCTGTGTTTCTTCCTGATTTCTTTACGTAGTTACTGGCTTGATCTATACTGTTGTTGACAGGGACATTGTATTTGCAGTAATGACAATTTCCTTGATAATAAATATGTATCAATTACATACGATGTGAAAAACGTTCATTCTGATCACTGTTTTTTCCACACTTGGGCTGCTTCTCTGTTTTTGCAGCAAGCATGAAAATATCTGATCTGACCTCTGTAGGGCAGGTATTATTTTATAGGTCCATGCATAGCACTCTTGGTTTTAAAGTTCCTAATTCCTCTCCTTAGGATATTTCCCATGTTTATCAATGTTCACATTTGTACCCTTTCCAGTTCTTTAGTATCCTTTTGGAAAAGGGCTGACCTGTATCTCATGTGTTCTTGTTCTGGTCAGGTCACAGCAATAGTTTCTGTAATCCTATTACACTGGCTTTCTTCTAATTCTCCTCCATTGTTTAAGCAGCCTGTTCTGTTATTTTTGTTTCGATCGTAGTGGCATATTGAGCGGAGATTCTCACAACACTGCCTAAGTGATGCCCTGGTTCCTTCCTGAGACCAAAACATCTGTTGTTCTTTGCCATTATTGCCTAACTTATCTAATGAACGATTTCCATTAAGCAGAGGCAGTCCTACCACCTCTCTTGTGTGCCCTGGCATGGGCAGGCATCTGCCCCAGTGATCCAGTGCATGGGGTTACACCATTAAAAAAAGCAATCCCAGGCTTACCAACAAAGGGTTGGGTTTTGTCTTGGTTTGCTCCCTGAGCAGGCTTACCGGTGTTGGCTGCTGCTGTTGTTGAAGCAGAATAGAGGAGCACATGGCAAAGGAGAGAGGAGGTAGAAGTATGGAACGTGTCCTTTCTGCGGATTCTGCATCAGATCAGTTTAACCAGCATAAAACTGTGCAGAGGTGTAATGGAAATATTGGTGTAAATGCAGGATGGAGGGAAACTTACGTGTAAGCGCAAGGGTGAAGGAGTGAAACAAAGGGTTAAAGAAATGGCCTGCACTGATAACGAAGGACACGCCGTTTCCAGGACACCATTCCCAGCAGTATCTGTGTGCCATAGCACAGATGACTTGCCAGCGGAAGACCTGGCATCCTAACAGCAGGAGGATGGCAGCGAGGTTGTAGTAACTCTCACACACCGTTCTTTTTCCTGTTAGCCAAACAGGAGAAGAAACTGCAGGCATACGTTTCAGACCTATATTCCAAACAAGGAAAGCCAGACAATATGGCCTAAGATTTATAGAAGGTGAGTGTGGTGGGTTAACCTTGGCTAAGTGCCAGGTACCCACCAAGTTCCTCTATCACTCTTCCCCCGCCCAGTACACACACCTCCCTCAACACAACAAAGGGGGAAGAGAATAAGATGGAATCAACTCGCAGGATATGAGAAAGGCAGTTTAATGAGAAAATTAGAAAGCAAAGCTGCGCGTCCAAAGCGAAGCGATATATACATGTAAATCACTACTTCTCATAGCAGGTGATGTTCGGCCTCTCCCAGGAAGCAGGGCTCGGACACGCGTAGTGGTTGCTTGGGGGACAAACGTCTTCTGACACGAATGCCCCCCCTCCTCCCCTTCTCCTCAAGCTTTTATACCTGAGCTGACGTCAGATGCTATGGAATAGCTCTTTGGACAATTTGGGTCAGCTGTCCCGACTGTGTCCCCTCCCAAGATCTTGTCCACCCCATCCCCCTGGTGCTGGGCCAGCCCTGCTCAGCAGCAGTCACAACACCGGTGTCTTATCAAGCTGTGGGGACACTAACTCCTGCCCAGCCAAACCCAATACAGTGAGGTAGGCAAGATCCTGAGGCGAAGGGGTGCCGTGTCACAGCTGATGATTCCTGAAGGATATCCTAAAGGATCTGCTAATGAAAAAAGCCTTATTTTTTCAATTGTTGATGAAGAGCAAATCCTGAAGTGGGGTGAGGACTTAATAGCTGATGGCCCTTGTCCTCTGTTTTGCATGGAAGTTATCCTGGCCGGGTCATTTTGGACAGATAAGTCTCCGTGCTTGTAGGTGAGCATAAGAGTGTGGGTGAATTAAGTCTATGGGAGGGTGAACATAAGTAGGTAACACCAACTGACCTGGAGCTTTTGCAGGTGACTGTTACCTTTCCCTGCCTTAACACATCGAGTTTTCTTACACTAAGTTCCCTACAGTTGCGTCTTGCATTTGAAACCTCCGTAAAACACATAGTGTTTTCTCTTGGGTTTATTTTCATACGTATTTGTTATCTATCATCACTTAAACTCGATTCGGCATTTTGCTCATTTTGGTTAGATTAACTGTTTTTCATGATTCTGAGTAGGCTGAACAACGGCAGATTTGGTGCCATAGTACTCACCCTGGTTTCTGCATGATCAACAACTATACTATAACTTAGGACCGAATTCATTCCTTTGAGACGCTTTGCAATTAACTCTTCGCAATTAATGGAGTTTATTACAATGAAATTGATCATTTCATCCAATATTTTGCCTTGTTTATTCTCATCAGGTTTTGACCTATGATTGTCTGGGGTTTCTTTTACGACTGTCTTGGGGTTTTTTTTGCTTATTTGCTTCAGGAGGAATTCTTCTCTTACTTCGGGCTTTGAAAGAACTTGTTTTCTGTTTTCTGGATTAATAGATTCGGAGCAAGAACTAGATTGTTAACAGTAGTTGTTCTATTTGTTTTGTACATGATGCCTGGTGTGATTTTTGCTTATTGTTTGTACTAGGGTTAGATTTCCAAATTTGTGAAAGGCTCGTATTTGATTCAAGTGGCTTCTTGAAGCTCATCGTTTCTTCATAGTGTTTTATTTCTCTTTTTCCAAGCAATAAGCACGTTCTTGGAGACTCAGAGATTTTGTTAGCACGTAAAATATATCGAGGGGTTTTGCTTCCTTATTTTGGGCTGTGGGGACCTTCTTCCCATTACTGAAATCTCCTTTTTAATACGGTATATTTAAAGTTCAGTAAGTGTAACAGGGAGGAGCATGCACTGTGAGTCATAAACGCTTCGCATGGGTGAGAAAAGGCTCCTTGTATTTCTTTCTTTTACCAGTCCTACATCTTATAATTTTCTCACTCGTCGTTTTAGAAAATAGTTTATGACATTTGTCACACACATGACGAGGGTTCCCATGGTTTGTTTCCTGCACCCTGCTTCCTCTGCCAAAAATTNATTCCTTTGAGACGCTTTGCAATTAACTCTTCGCAATTAATGGAGTTTATTACAATGAAATTGATCATTTCATCCAATATTTTGCCTTGTTTATTCTCATCAGGTTTTGACCTATGATTGTCTGGGGTTTCTTTTACGACTGTCTTGGGTTTTTTTTGCTTATTTGCTTCAGGAGGAATTCTTCTCTTACTTCGGGCTTTGAAAGAACTTGTTTTCTGGATTAATAGATTCGGAGCAAGAACTAGATCGTTAACAGTAGTTGTTCTATTTGTTTTGTACATGATGCCTGGTGTGATTTTTGCTTATTGTTTGTACTAGGGTTAGATTTCCAAATTTGTGAAAGGCTCGTATTTGATTCAAGTGACTTCTTGAAGCTCATCGTTTCTTCATAGTGTTTTATTTCTCTTTTTCCAAGCAATAAGCACGTTCTTGGAGACTCAGAGATTTTGTTAGCACGTAAAATATATCGAGGGGTTTTGCTTCCTTATTTTGGGCTGTGGGGACCTTCTTCCCATTACTGAAATCTCCTTTTTAATACGGTATATTTAAAGTTCAGTAAGTGTAACAGGGAGGAGCATGCACTGTGAGTCATAAATGCTTCGCATGGATGAGAGAAGGCTCCTTGTATTTCTTTCTTTTACCAGTCCTACATCTTATAATTTTCTCACTGGTCGTTTCAGAAAATAGTTTATGACATTTGTCACACACATGACGAGGGTTCCCATGGTTTGTTTCCTGCACCCTGCTTCCTCTGCCAAAAATTCTGTATGCATCCTGGATCCACATATCCCTTCCCATGACTTATTCTCCCTTTGCTTTCACTGTCTTGAGCTGTCTTGAGGATTTGCCCATCATTTAGACTGGGGAGAAAACCAGCTGGTGCCAGCCATGAACGCGTTCCAGCGCTTTGTTACAGGATTAAGGAATTTAGAAAAATAACAAAGTTGAAGTTGATGCATAGCTGCGCGTCTTCTACCTGGCATGTGTGCGTAATTCTGTGCTAATTACACGATCAGGTACTGTTTAATAAAATACTGTGTGGCATTCTAAGACTGGCTTTGTATTATTGTCAAGTAGCGTTGTTTGGGCATGGCAGTTCCTGTGATGCTCGGCACCACACAAACACGGGCTGAAAAGATTATCTGCTATCCTAACTGTTTGCAATGTAAACATGATACAGCTGAAAAGAGAAAATATGCACAGATGAGAAGGGAAATACTAGGAGTTGAGGGGAAACATTCATACTTCGGGCATCCAACTCGTGTACCTAAATCAAAAGACTCATCTCCCTAGACCATTTCCACAGCTTATCCAAGGACTTCTGCAGAAGACAGCTTGGAATATTTTAGGAGTTCCTTCATTAAAATTGCTCTCAACAGGAGTTTTTCTCTATTTACTGCATAGGAGGATCCGTCTCCTACATCCCACACTTTCCTACTTTAGATACTTAAAAATAGGTGCTGTGCATGTACCTTCTTATAGCACATTTTGCTCATGGGGGCTCTGTAGGGGCATCTTAGTAAGCTGAATTTCAGAGAAAGCTTTGAAGAACAGCAGTGAAGTATATTTTTCGAATATTTAAGGGAGTTTCCCTAAAGTAAAAGGTGTAAAGCAGGAAAAAACGTAAGAGGCTTGTTTGAAAATACGACATGGGTGAGAGAGGAGCTGGAAGCTGGACTTCTGACACTGAATGTCAGGTGGGAGATATGAAGGGAAGAGACACGAGAAGCGTCTCCAAATTACTATTTTTTGTGATTTTCAGTAAAAAGTGGGGGTTCTTGAAAGTGTTTTAGCTAAACACAAAAATAATAAACAAATGGGACAGTGCGATCTAACGGTCTTTTCAGCTTTATGTTTCGTGAAAATTGGCCTGGCTTCAAATGGGAGCAAGCCACAGCTGGCTTCCTGGCGATGATTAAGGAACAATAGGTGCGGTGGTGATAAGCGAGGAAGGGCCTTGAAAGTGAAGGCAAGAAACAGATACTAGAGGGGAAGTCAGGGAGAGCTGTGGAGCCAGTGATGCGTCCTCCAAGTGAATCGAGTAGGAAAAGGGTCTTTGCAGCAGTTTTTCTGAATGAATGCAAGTGAGATTAGGCTGCATTTCTCCAAAGCAGAGAGAAAAGTGTTGCTGGATCAAAACATGATGATGATAAACTGGCTGAATGCTTCAGCTGATTGGAAGAATTAAGAAAAATATCATCTTGGAAATGTAGCACTGAAAGGATCTGCAAATTACGGATATGAATCGTAGGATTTGAACTAAATTTGGGATCTAAGGTGGTGCTGGAGTTGTGTGTCTAAGCAATAGGCAGGGTGATGGTGTAGCTGTGCAGCTTGGTGTGTGTCGCCAGCTATTAAGTCATTCATATGAAAACCTCAAAGATCAGTCCTCAAATATAGTTGTACTGTTTATTATTTAGCTTGCTTCCCGCGTAATATTGCTTAGAGTATGTCCACCAAGGACATGACATTAATTGTTGATTTTGATAATTAGTTGGTTCAGTTCCTTATTCTGGTCCTGCCTGATGCTGTAAGAATTCTTCCCAGGAGGAGGAAGCTTTCAGTTTGCTTGAGGCTCCTATGGCCGGGTCCTGTCACAGTCATCCTTTCCTTCCCCCTTCAGCATGTCCCAGAACTCACAGGTTGAGAAGGGAGACTTAGAGAAAGTAACATCTGCTCTTGGCTAATTTTCCGCTGGCATATAGTTGTATGGGCACGGTAGGAAGCAGGGGTGTGTTAGAATTGTTTCTAGGCCTTTCTCACTTAAACTAGAGATGAGGCAACTTTAGTATCAGGGGGGCATAACCCAAAGGAAAAAAAAAAAGCAAACAAAAAACCCCACAGCTAATTATTTTCTTTCTTGTTATTTTTACAATAGATATTTTTCCGGCAGATGTGGAAATATGAACTTTTAATGCATTTTTGCAAGAGAAAAGGAAGATTGGCTTAGGTGTCTACTGGTTAGGTGCCCAGATTAAAATGTTAAAGTATGTAGTATACTCAGGGAAGAGAAATTTTTTTATTGCCTTTCCTCAGGAATGTAAATCTTCGGAAAGGAATTTTTTATTAGTAACTCTTCAGTAGTTTCAGTTTATTCAGAGAAGGAGCAGTGATGGCCAGGTAAGGCAGTAGGTGGCCTTTTGCTTGCCAAAAATTTGTGAATTCATAAATTTGTGAGCAAACACGCTTCATGGCATGCCAGACATCTGCGGGCAAAAACGTGTAGCATGTCTTTGGGATCCTGGCGATGGCATGCTCAGCTGATGGGGA
>WEIS01069922.1:1083-14297 GCA_013389965.1 Todus mexicanus
TAAGAGTACAACAAACATAAATCTGCAGCACTTTGCACTTCTCAACCTCCTGTCACCGAAGTATCTCCAACCAGCTTAAAAATAATGATTCAGAACCATCGCTCACGCTCCTTTGAAACCGTGGCAATAGCTATTTTTTCCTCCATTTTACAGATAAGGGAATAAATGCACAAGCACACTGAAATCAATTCAAAGGACTTGCAAACACGCTTTATGTTCACCATGTATTTAACCTCTTTAATGATAAGAAGTCTTAGACGAGGAGAGTCTATCTAGTTCTGTTTTTCAATCACATCATGCGCTTGATATAAACAAAGTTATTAAAAAACCTGCTCCATTGATTCATATCACAGAGGTAATTCTTAGCCAAGTGAACAGTTTCTCTCAGTACAAATGGCATGATTTGCACAAAATTTTAAAAAAATCCCAAACAAAAACCAAAACAGGGCACCTCCCAGGCAAGGCATCCTTAACTGAGTTTTAATAAAGGAGCAGACCAATTTCCTGAAGAAAGCAGTTTTCTGATCTATAAAACCAAACAAAGTATATTTGAATTTGCAGATGGAAAAAAAAAGAAGATATACTTTTACTCTTGATTTTTTTTCCTGGTCAAGATCAGAATTTTCAGAGATCTCAAGGGTTTACACAATCGTGTATCAATACACGTAAATGAAAGATCATGTGTAGTTATTTGTATGTGAATTTCCTCATTTGTTTAATTAGCATGGAGCTTTCTGCTACTGCATTCCAGAAAGCAGTTGTGTTTTCATGGAAAATTGACTGTTTATTCAATGCAGCTGACCGGCAGAAGTAAATTTATAAAAGTGGTATGCTTGTCACCACAGTGCATGACAAACAGCGCAGCTCCTACCTTCCCAGTGCTTGATATTCAATACCTCAATACCCAAAACATTTGAGTTTGTACTCAGTGTCTATTCGAGCAATTGTGCAGCTAATCATTGAGAAAAAATGCTGCTTCTTCCATACGTACATTTTTTTGTTATCAGAGGTCAACAATTACTATACAGTTTTATTATTAATTTTAATTAATTTCAAGAAATAATATTTGTGAATGTGAGTATTCACAATTTATGAGCTGATATTTAAAATCTGTGCAGTAGCCCACTTCACACACATCATAAATTACACAGTACATTACTAGCTCATGAGTGGAAAAGCATACGACTTAGAGTAGATTGTGTGAAATGCCATATAATACTAATTTGAAATTCGCCCTCTATTAATATTCCCTTATTATTTAAAACCTGCTGCGTAGGAATTTCCCTGCCAGAAAAATTGTGGAACTTATGCAAAAACCAAAAAACAAAGGAGGAGGAAGCAGTTTCAAAGCAAAGCCTTTTGAAATTCTAATCATTATTTGTGGAGAGAGGAAAAAAACCACAACACACACACAAAAATCACAGTATTCACCTCCCCTATAGACGTAGACAAGGAAAAATGCAGGGAGGAGGGTGACTTGCACTGAGGGACATGCAATGGCTTCAGCACTGACACATATTTAGTCACAGTTAGAAGTTTGTCGTTTCCAGTCTCTTTCCTAACATCATAAAATTGCTGTTTCTTCCTACTACATGCATGCAGAACACAGATATCCAATTATTGCTAATTGGTTTTGGTTTCCCATGCATAGTTAATGGAACCTTATTTATACAGAGCAATAAACTCCCTTCAGGTACACCAAACTTTTCAGTAGCATTCATATTGCATATCATTAATTTTAAACCTATAAAATGCTTTGCAAATATCCCAAGACAATGTAAGAGTCAGCCCATCTGATAAAAAATGGGTGAAAAAAAGAAAATTCTGTTTCAGCAAATGTTTAAATATGCATTTGCTCTTTTCCACCAAGATAATTCCATTATGGATGCTTAGGATTGTGTGGACAGATGCATCAGCCAAAACTCCTCAGAGAAACAAAACAGACAGCAATAAATGAGCAGAGATACCATCCTATAGCCCAAAATGTGCCAGAGAAACAAACTGCAATAAAGTACAATGCAGAAGTTTTCACACTAAACTCTATCTTCACTTGTATTTCCATGAACGTTTTGCATGAAGACACATCTACTACTTCAAGCTATAAATGCTGTTTGGTAATTATTCACGAGCCTGCAAAGGGACCCAGCACACAAAGTAATGATAACACACAGCTGTGATTTCAATTGTGAAAATAGGTCTTAAGTCATAGACAATAGGTTTTAAGGTCTTGCAGTGTTAGGTCGAAGGTTGGACTAAATGATCTCAAATATCCCTTCCAATCAAGATATTCTGTGATAAGTACAAAGGCCACAGGTGATGATGGATTTACAACAGATTCTCACACAAATTCACTTACACTGGCACCTTATCCCCTGCCTTTACTTCTGGCGGAGACCATCACTGCGATTATGTCTCACCTTGTTTGGAAGGGACACTACAGCTGTTCGAATGCACGTTCGTGCAGTTTTATACTTTATTGTACTAAACCTACCGAACACTTCTGTGCTATGTACGAGAGGCAGGACCTCTTTGCACTGTACCCCTGTGGCAATTCAGAACAAATTGGAAAACAGGAGAGCTGACCAAAAGATTTGGATTCAATGCCTGCATTTAACAGCTAATACATTTCCTTTAGTTATTGTTTATTCTTCTAATGCATACTAATTGATATGCCCTTCAGAAATATTTTACTTTTCTATTCCAGAAATCTAAATCAACTGATAGCTGTACTCATCTGACAGTGCAAATGAGCACTACAAACCTAGCATCTAGAGAGTGTCCAATAGCAGCATTTATCCACTTAGCCCTCAGCTCACCATTTTGAAAAATGTGCAATTCCCTGCCTGTATTAAAATACTGAAATCTCCAGAAGAGTCCTGGAAGATGATATGGCAGTATCAGCTTTTCACCATTAATGGTGAAACTAAAGCTTGAAGATCTGCAAAGCCAGTAGTGTTAAACTACTGTGCACTCCCCCAAACTGACCTGCCTTACTTGCTGTGCCTTCCCTCCAGGTGGCTTTGGAGCAGTGCTGCATAAGCAGCTGTAGCTACTCCTTTCTCTCCTATGAGGACATCTTTCAATACAGAAAACTCAAATCACTGGCAAATCAAACTACAGTAAAACAAACCACCTCCTTCTCTCCTCTCCATCATGCAGCACTGACTTCTGCTCTTGCAGCCTCACTTTCCCATGAAAGTCCAGTTCCTGATGGGTGCTGCTTCCCACACCAGGGCTCACCCTGTGCTGTGCATGGCCAGTTCAGCCTCAGCACCCCAGGGATTTCAGCCCCCCAGATCATGCCCAGTTACTCTTGGGAAAACCTTCCCACTGCCCTGCAGAAAGGGTAGCCAAGACAGCAGACTGCAAGGCAGCTTTCTTTGTGTTACTTGGCTTTATTTACTCTTTTGGAAGTGCAACCCTATAGCTATATTAGACTTAAGAAAAACCAATTAGGCCCTCTGTCACACGGCATAAATCAGAAGTCGTGCCATATAAAGAAATGCTCTGAAATCAGCAGAGAGGACAAAGGCAGAGGTAAACTCAAAGGCAGCAGCTGCACTGGCCACCTGAAAACATCACCTTAATGTTTCTGATCAGCTATAGACTTGGCTACCTCTGACAAGTGTTGGCTCACTATGGAAATATCAGCACACTCCTCTCCCTGGTTCCTTTTGGTGTATGCTCTTCACATACAAGCAGATATCTGTTCATTTAACTCACTTAATGCAAATTAGTCCTTGCAAGTGCAGTGGCTTATTCAGAAAAAAATATATAATTTGAAAATGTAGTCCTATGCAGCCTGGAGATGTAAGGCTGAGTATATTTATATTTTAATGTTCTTAAAGATAAGCCTGACGGTTCACAGAATTATCCCTTTTTTCTAGTCTCTAACTCACTGATACCATACTCAGAAAATACTTCCATCATAAAAGGCCCCATATTTATTGCTTTCTGGGGGTAATATAATAGTTTGTCTGAAGATCAACAGTTTCTTTATTGTTCCACCATTTATCATCTACATAGCACATTCCCCTCCCTTGTGGTCAATAGCATTGTCACGGAGACCCAGCTTAATTGAGTAGATATTGATACTCTCTTTGTTTGAATTGAGGCATGTGGAACTATATCTCAAGTACCATTGGTATTTAGGTGATTCTCATCTCTGGATGTCTTTCAAAATTCCATCGTTATTTTTTCTACATGGCTTAGTCTAATAGACTTCACTGGGATGAAACCAGGAGACATAGACCCTGCCTTCAGTTCTACTATTCCTTTGCTCATCTTCTCATGCACACTTACCCTTTGTTTCTTAAGTGTGAGGACATTTGAAAATGAAATAAATTCAGAAGCACAGGCCTATGGCAACCCTTAATTACTAGAATTGACTGTTGAGACCACTCCAAGTAGTACTGATGTGAGTAGCCTGAACTTCAGTGTACCAAACAAACTGTTTCTTTGTTTCTCTACCTTCAAACCTGTCCCCCATTCGGAGCACTGTATATAGCAGTCTTAGCATGAATTTGCAATGGCTTGCTTGCCAGTCTGTCTGGGCAATGTTGTGCTATGTCATGCATCCTGCTGCACAACACAAACACTCTGGGGTACAAGCATTAATCATCTTGATGTACTCTTTTGGTGTTGAATGAGGGGCCCATGCCAAAGCACTTTTATGTAATTAGTGGTGTCAAACTTACTTTAATTTGAGCCTTTGCAAAGAAGGATCAAGTAATAGATTTCAAAACTCCCAACCCACGAGTTTAGCTAAAGGAAGTTGAAGACACAGGTCTCCCCTTTGTGCTATTACATAACCTTAGGGCTCCTGCCTGAGGCACTATTCTCATCCTCACTAGTTTCCCTTCCTTGGTTTTCAGGGGTACTGTCATTGTGCAGTGTCTCACCTGTCATTCCAATTGCCTTTTTCTTTCTACGCCCAAAAGATCCATATGAAAACTAGCATACATGGCCCCCACGGGAGTCTCTCATACCAGGTATCACCTCTTACTCTAGTGGAAAACACTTCGTGGAGAATGCAACTCCACTTCCCTGTCATCACTCCACCAGGTAGTTTGAAAGGAACTGTCAGGTTGCCTGCTGAAAGGCAATGAGCTCAGAAAATCTGACTGTTGCATGCCCAGAGTTAGATGGAAGCCAGAGAGCCAATGATGACAAGGGATACAGTTCCCTGCTGCCCTGTGGTAACAGAGGTGCATCCAGCTTTGCTTCGTGTCCTTGAAAGCATCTAACATATGTAGACAAGCACTAGCATGAGCTATTGCAGGCCTTAGCCTCAACAATTAAATCAAAACATCCTTAAAACTGCATCTCCCTCATCCTCACATAGGAAAATTAGAAACGTGATATTACGTCTGTTCAATGCTGCCTGTTGAAAACCAAGTCACAGTGGACTTGTTCCAGCTGTCCTGACAAAGTAACATGAGCAAATAATTAGCCAGCTTTTATTAAGCCATGTTTTTCAGCATCATTTTCTACTCTCGTGTGGTCCGAATCAAGACCCAGGGTGGGGAATGTCAGTGAACTCCAGACTCAAGAGAGCAGTTAGCATTTGAATGTGTGAAGTGTACTCTGAATTTCCCAGTTTTATGTTCAGTGACTCTCAGTGGCTCAGCTCCATCCGACATGCAATTCTATCGACTGCACCAGTTCCTGCGGATTTACCCTGGGGATGTATTTTGCTCAAAAGGATTAACTCAGAAGGGAACTTTCCCCTGAAACAAGCAGAAGAAAAGAAATAGTGACATAAAAATCCTATTAGTGGTTCCTGCCATTATTGATTAACAGGCTAAAGACAACCACTTCCTAATAATCTGTTTACTAAAACCTAATGGTTGCTTCCTTCCTAGTGCACATAGGCACTGATCCTTGTGGCGAGCAAGCAGCGCATTAATTACCTCCAGGAGCAAGAGCTGTTCCTAAGTGCTTTTTATTCAACAGATTCCAGGTGGGCAAGATCAAAAACCCCAGGTAGTTCCAGAGGAGGTGTCTAATTCACGGTGCTGAATAGAAGCTAAAAGTGACCTACTGAAGCAGTGGGATCTGCTACAAGGATTCAGAGCAACAACCTGCTAATAGACTATCGCATCTGCAGGACCAACTGATGCTGTAATTTTGGGAAGTGAAACAGTTCCGTTTTCATGAACACATACAGTATTGTTCTGAAGCGGCATTTAGATTACAAAGCATCATCAGTAAAAATCTGCATAGATAACTAGAACCTTTTATGAAAAAGGGTGCTCTGCATTTTCAAAATGTCACAGAATGACCCTTTATTTATTTATTTATTTTAAAAAGCAATTAATAATGACAGCAAGCTTTTCTCATTATGCTAAAAATCACCCTACAAATACTTAAAACATGCTGCAGTCTATTACATTTATTTTCCAAACAGATTTAGGTGTCAGAAAGATTTCTTAAAGGTTTTCTGGAATAGAAACCAGCAAAAAAGCAATGTTTTACAGGACCAAAAGCATAGCCATGTGTATTTAATTATAAGTTATGCATGCTATGCACTTTAAAATATGCATTTTCAAACAGATCTTGGAACACTTTACATTGTTGATACTATTCAAAAATTGAATAAAAATGAAAATGTCAGTATAAATAAAGGAATTTTGCCAGCCACTATTAATATTTAAAAGTAGTGTGTAGGGTTTTATTAACTCAGATAAGGACTCTTTTTTAAAAATTCGTTTACATAAATTAAACATTCCTTTGCTATTATAGATACTTTCCTTTTTCTGCTTCAGTTGTCTGACTATTAAAAAAAAAAAAAGAAAAAAGTATAAAAGGAGGTGAGGGGCTAGAGGGCAGATAGATTTCATGCAGACGAATTCTAATAGACCTTCGAGATATATAGCATCTTGTTAAAAATTCATGCAGGCCAGAATACTAGAAGGTCAGAAAATGTCTTTGAAATTCTGCCAGAGCTCTTTTTGATAATTCATTCAGGTTTTAAAAGGGAAAATTCCTCATTAAAAAGGACCTAATGCTTATTAATTTATACTCCTAAGGCAGAGGCTGAATATTAAGCAGTGGACTCTGTTAATCCATTTATTAAATATCAAAGACCATATGTTTTCACCCTGTGTCCTTGCTTATTGATTAATTGCCTTAGACCTATATGGGTAAAAGCAGAAAAAAGTTCCTTCAAAGGTAAGTCTCTAGACATTTTCTTAACCTGGTGGAAACCATATCACTCTTTTGTGTACAAAAGAGTATCTTAAAGAACTGAATCTCCTCTGCCTTCAGGTACAACTCTGTAATCTACTGGATCTGGCTGAATACAAATTCCCTTTGCTGAAAATTATAGTTACCCTTTGTCGCAAAATGATAATAGCTCCTACAGTACCAATTTCTGGTTTCCTGGTGAACACATTATCAGACAATAAGTAACAGCAAGGCTTCTCTGTGCCCCAGAAACAAACAATAGCTTCTCTGCTCTGTGCTGGGACTTAGTGAGGAACCAAGCACTTACTTTTCTCACTCATAACACTATTTTCAAACTCCCTATACAACTGCAGAGTTCTAAGTACAGTGCAGACGAAGCCCAGGTTCTGGTCCACAATTGGAGCTACAAACCTTATAAATCAATTGTTTTTCACAGATATTAAGCAACCTTCATTTTGCCCAGAATTCACATATTACCAAAGAAGAAGGTAATAAAAGTAAAGGGGGAACTGGAGTTTTCAGCAAATCTGTGTTTTACTGGAGTAATTTGTAAGGATAAGGTTTGCTACTTGTACGTCTTCCACTTCATTATACCACTCTCAAATGCCAGAAGAAGAAAGGCAGGATCATGCCCTGCATTCACTTTGTGGGTGTATAAAAGATGACTCAAGGTGTTACTGGTTCACAAATCGTCAAGCCTGAACTATGAATCTTTTCTGAACTCTAGGGAACTTAGCAGTCAAACATCTATTTTCACTTCTTATGAATAACCTCTCCTTTCCCAGAACTGAGAACTAACAAAGCATGATGTCAGGTAAATTAAGAAGGTTATATCAAGAACAATTAATGACATGGAGAAGTGGAGAAGTATGACATTAAATAGTGGCATAGCCTTCCAAGCGATTGAAACTCTCTTCACAGAGAAAGGAAACAAAAAGCATGTGAGTAAAGAGGCAAACAACAGACCATCAGGAGCACTCATAATTACTATCTTCAAGATCATCAAGTAATATGCTGATGCACATTACCTTGCAGATAACACACAGTCCTACAGGGAAAAACATGAAGGCAGCAAGCACTGGCACAGGCTGGCTTGGCAAACCTTTCTTTCCCAGACTGCAGAGGAGAAAAGCCCCTGGCAGAGTGGGTACCATCACTCTGTATGTGTGACTGTCTCAGCAAGAGAGCTTTCTAGCCAGAATTGCTTGGCTACCAGCGAAGTGATTTTTTTTTTTTTTTTCTTTTTGAAAGCCAAGTGATGCTTATTTTAGTGCTAATTTTCAGTTGCTTGCTAATGCAGCTTAGAAGTCTATAGAGACTTTTTCTTCTTCTCTCTCTTTTTTCTTTCCTTAAGTGCTTCAGTAGTCACCAGACAACTAACGAGATGGCAGATGAGTACTGGCAGGGTTGAAACAACATGTTGTATGGGGAAAAAACCAACAAACCAACCACCGTGTTGCAACAAAGCGAGGAAAATCCACAACAAGAAGAAAAAAAGCCTGTAAGAGAGAGAGAACGAGGGCACTTCAGACTGACACATTATAGAGGACTTTAAGGAGTTTTTCCTCCTGTATCAGGACTGCTGTGTGCAGTCACTGCTCCCTCTGCTAATTCTTACTGCTCCGTCCATTGTGGTAGTACAACTATTTGTGTGACTGTGAAGTGAATCAGATTAGGGAATTGATCCAAGGTAAAAAAAACCTAGGGGGGAAAAAAAAAAAAAAGAAAGAAAAACTCAAAGCAGCTGCCACTGTTGCCAGAAAGAAATGTCAGGCAAGTCACAGGCTCACCAGAGTCTCTCCTGAGCCCACAGTTTCAGAACAGTTAGATTGGCATGGTGTTCAACACCTACCTACGGCCTGGACAGACAGCAGCACACAAGCCTGTCCTATCACAGGGACATGACGGACATAGGCAAGAGCAGGTTTTGAAATCAATACTGGGACTTGGGGATACAAAAGCAGAAACACACAGTATTAAAACATAAATTGAGATGGATAGAGCATGGGTGTCACAGTTTGGGGTCAGGGCACCCCCCAAATCTGCNAAACATGGAGCGCTATCACTGCTAGAAGCAGACTCTGTCTGTAAACATGCTGCTAACTTCGGACAGACTTACTGAAAAGTAAAAGTCATAGAACAGAATTTATGTTCTGACCCAAACCAGGACAATGGGTCTTCTCATTGCTGCCACACTTTGACCATTCAAATAGTTAAGGTGCACTCTCGCTGTTTCAAGCTGGACTTCCAGGTATCTCTAAACTACCACCTCACGTTGCTCTTCCCAAAACTAGAATTTTCAAAAATAGAAATCAAAACAGTGATCCCCAGATGCTCCATGACATACTTGGTGTATTTTAGGTTAAGGGATGGAAGGAATTGTCTGCATCAGAAAATACCTAGTAAGCACTCAGCAACTATGATAGAGAAGGACATGTCAAAGGCAGAATATTCATTAGTGGAGACTAACCCTCCTCCAGCAGAAATGAAACACAGATTCAGTTTCAATAAATGATTCCTGTACCCACAGTGGCATCACTTCTTACCAAATTGAGGTCTGCTTTGCACATTAATAACATAATTCTCTATACAGCAAAGCAACTTCCTGCTTATAACATGATCTTCAGCATGGCATTTAGTGACAGTCACCTGCTCACCACAGCCCAGATGAACTGTGGTATTTATTGTACGTTTTCTGAGCTCAGCAGACAATGCTTTCCTGATGGACAATCTGCCAGAAATATCCAAACCAGTGACCAGATTTATAACAGAGGCTGAATGGTTTCCTTGTGACTGAAAACAATTTATTATGAGAGTATCATGTAGAATCTATTTTAATGTCTGTCTCCATGGTTTGGATAACAATTTCTGATGATAATAAGCTCAGCCTTAAATGCACACACGCCATGATCATGCTGCGTAAGTTTAAAAATGCTACTTGTCTGCCTGCCTGTTTAGCTGGCAGTTTTACCCACCAGGAACACAAATGATTTAAAACCCAGATGCTGAGCAATTTGAGATGCAGAAGCACCCTACAGTGAAGCAATTATTGCCTTGGAGAGTCTTATTATCCTCATCATGACATGAATTCTACAGAAAGTAAACATGCCTTCATTGTTATATATTTCCCCAACCACGGTATTGTAAATAGAAGTTTTCAAATAAGTTTCTCATCCCTAAATGGAAATCTCACTGTCTTTTCTCCTTGCTTAGAGAGGCAATGGATACTTGCTGTTTTCTTTCATGCTATGGTGGAATCTGCTCCACCCCACACTGTAAATCTAAGCAATTAATTGAGGCATGATTTGTATATGCTACTGTCCAGAGAGTACAAGCACAAGGTAGCTTGCAGAGGAAAACACATCCTACCACTGCACCCTGACCAGCACTGCTTACTCTTGATGACCACAACAAAGTGGTGTAGAATGTTTCATTAGATGTGCATTAGCCTCAAAACTGTGCAGAGAAGGCACTAATGCTCCAGTTTAAGAACAATATAGCCTGCAGGGCTTTTAAAGCTGTTTTAAATCAATAATGTTCATGCCAACTGTCTTATGGAATAGATTTCAGAATCAACAAAACCATTCTTTTCACTATACGACAATGCACCAAGAAGATGAAGACTCCCTTTTTACAACGAGTCCCATGGAAAAGACAAGGGGTAATGGGTACAAGTTACTCTGGAGAGAATCTGGTGCGACTCCAGAAGAAAATTTTCCACCTTGAGAACAACCAGCCATTGGAATAATCTCCCAAGGGAAGTGGTGGATTCCGCTACATTGGATAGTTTTAAGACTCAGCTTGATAGGGTGCTGAGCCAGCTCATTTATACCATATATTTTTACCTTGAAAGGTTGGACTAGATGATCCTTGAGGTCCCTTCCAACCCGGTATCCTATGATTTTATGACTCTATTGTAGTATTACCATCTTGTTCACGCTCTATGCCTACTGTTTACTTGGTTCCCTCTCTGAATTAGAATGCATTGAGACAAGTGGCCTGTTGACTTATACTGGATACCAATGTTTGCAGACCTGGGACATATCCTTGGTTCCCTCTCATCATACCCAGATTACTTGAACATTACTCCGAAATTTACTTTTCAAGTATCTGCAGAACAACAAAGATGTGGATTAACAAAATGCTGTTTGCTTTGGCCAGAAACATGCAGACTGCCTTTAAGAAAACTGCAGTGTCACATATTATTTCTTGAACAATAGTCAAACCCTTTGCTGAGTCACCTAAGAACTTCCAATGACTAATTGACAGTGTTGTTTAATCTTTTCATTGATTACTCTGTGTCCTTCTATACAATGCATAAAGGGCAGCCATAGACTTTTTGGCCTTCATTGCTTATTTTAGCATATAGCAAGTACTCAGTGCAGGAAAACACTAAAGGAACGGCTCTGTATGAGGCAGCACAAGCGTGCAAATTCAAATGAATCAAATGCTTATTACTTTCTACTTTCAGCAACCAGTTGCTTCATCCGTTCTTAAGATCAAAACTACACATAAAATAAAATAAAGGGAAAAAAAAGTCCAAACACATTAGTTTGTGTCTGAAGCGAATGGGCAGTATGATAGGTAATAATTACAGCATTTAATCTAAAATACAGATATAATCGTTAAACTGAAGCATCCAAGGATTATTTTTTTTTCTGCTAAACTACACAATAATTTCCAAAAAAGTCACATGGAGCATTCATTTTCACAAGGGAGCAAACTTACAAGGCCTCTTTTGTAGACCCACACCCCTAACCTTTATGCTGTTACATATCTTGGTTACTGCAGACATACTGAGGTTAGTGTTCATTCTTCTTGTAGAAGTTATTACACTAAACATGATAGTCACAAACAGGAACAATGACTGAGCAACTGCAAAGAATACTTACTACAAAGGCAGAAAAAAAGATTCCCAGTTTCCGATGCACAAGTTAACTCTATTACCCAAAGGGGGACAGGTCCAACTGAAGGAAAAAACCACTTCACCTAGAATATGAGACTGCAGAGTCATTTAGTGATTTGGGAATCCTTCTGGGAAATGGAAGTTTACATTCCATCCTACAAAGCAAGCAGCTTATCTGATTAGATTTTAATTAAATGGGATTCGACTTAAATTCTCAAATAGTTTCAGATCAGACAAAAACATATCAAAAATATTTTCTTATATGTACCTGAAATTCGAAGTTGTGATCCATCCATTAGGTAAGACTGCTCAGATACACGTGGACTCCGCAGGTTTCACAGTAGCGCAAAGCCAAGTGCTCCAAATATGGCTGTGTATTGTTCCAGACCTGTGGCTCAGTCTTCTGCTGTGAATCATGAAGAGTTACTATAAAAGAAGAGACCTGTGCCTTAGAAAATTAAGAGTGGAAAATCAATTCAACTATTTAAATTCTCTTTATTGTAAAGTACAGCAATAAATTTAAGAACATACAAGATTTTAATCATTACAGTTCAATGTAGTTCGTTCCAAGTTTTAACCATTTCTGTTTTCTTATCAGCTGAATCCCAAGATCAGCCGCGTCCTCCACTTGATCAGAATCAACAAGCTNGTCTTTTTGTTGTTGTTATTGGTGACTTTTATTGGCCTGCAATAAAGAAGGCTCTGCTTTTTACATGTCAGACAGGCCTGATTTTGTATTACTACTGGCAGCAATAACTAAGCATGTGACACTGCCTTTGTACTACTGNTGCACATTCATCATCACCAGTGAATGAGGATAGATGGTAGGAACACTGGAATGCTTCACTTCTGCTGTCAATTTGCAGCATATTCTGCTTTATCAAGATATTTAGCTCTTAACAAATGTTTAATAAGAACCAAATCAAATAGCCAGTAAAATATTTAGGGTTGCTCCTCAGGAAAATAATACAAGAGAACACTGTAGTGTGCTTACTGAATTTGGTTTTCAACATACAAAGAAAAACATGTATCTTTGTAAAATAGAGAGCTGAAGCACAGAGTTACTCTGTAAATTCTCCCCACTCACATCACAAATGAAATCACCTGACAGCCAAGGTAC
>WEIS01069926.1:0-15000 GCA_013389965.1 Todus mexicanus
TATTCTGAATACACAAAGTTGTTAATGTTCTCTCCTCATTAATAGGATTAGAGATGTAAACAAAACGATGTTTCTAGGGGGCTCTAGGATGTGCAAATGGCATAAATAGCTAGACGTGAGAAGTGGTTTCGTTACCAATAATACAGATTGTTTTGAAGATGAATATAGTGTAGTCCGTTCACAAAGGAATTGGGCTCTGTTAGAGTCCAGGCACCACGTGCATCTGCAATAAACACAATTACACAATGAATCAGATTTTTCTGTTGAAGTAGAGCAAGACTTGAATCATTTAACTGTACTGTATGTGCCAACCTGTTCTGTACACTCCATGTTAATAATTAAGCACAATAATTCTCATTCTCATTGAGCATTATATTGGCAGTAATGCACTGCTGGCCCTGCAATTCTTACCTTTTTCTTATTCTGCATCAAGATGGTTCAAGATAACTTAAAGACTTTGGATAATATAGATGGATGCATAATAGAGATGGAAGACACCTATGATACCATCTGCTCCAGCTCCTGCACATGTAGAATTTTTGCTTGCCATACATCTACACTGGCAAAGTAATTTTTATCAGGATTTTTTTATTAAGCATTTCAATTCGTGTTACGCTGCGTGCAATCTGCCACTTCAGCATTGATCTTTTCGCCGTCAGTCAGGGCGGGAAGCCTGTGCTGTGAATCATCTCCCATTTTAATTGAGAAGGTACTCAATTTTCCCCCAATTCTTGTTTAATAGCACAAGCAGTTTCCTTTCTGTACAGCGGTGTGTTATAGTAATAAAATAAATACCACAAAATCACTGATGAGGTGAAAATTGAACTTTCTGTCTCTGTGCAGCCATGTGGGTAAAAGAGTAATTGACTTGGATAATAACTTTTCTTCTTACAAACCCAAATCTAAATGAGCATCTCATTGATACATCTGCTTGTAATTACTATCAAAAGAAGATAATCTATTGTGCAGATGAATAAATGAAACCACTTTCAGTGCTTTCACACACTAATACAATTGTTTAGTAGTTCAAATATCCATCTAACAGTTCTTCAACTTTTTATGGCCTATTTTACTTGCCAAAAAATAGAATTCTCATAAATGTACGGGGTTTTATGCAATAGAAGTATCAGCAGAGAGTTCTTGTGTGTAAATAGGATTAGAAGGATCTATGTAAGGGAGCTTTTGATATTCCCATATCCATATAATGGGAATTAAGTACATGCCTGGCCCCTAGCTCCTCTGAGTTACCTGAACTCTGACTTCGCTAGTGATACATTAATTTCTGCCATTTGAGGAGTATTTCCCATTCAGCCTCGGTTGGTAAATAAATCCTGTGGGGTGCAGAGTCTGGTTAGCAGTGGTATTGCAGTAAAAGTACTGGGAGATAATACGACACTGGATACCGAGCCAGGTGTAAACTTCACCAAAAGCTTTGAGGTGAACCAAAATGTCTTCAACTTAAGAAATTTCTCCTCTAGTAAAAATGTCTGGCGTCCCTTCTGGGTTTTATGTAAGACGTGCGTGCTTTAGATAGTTCTTGTAACAAGCAGAAACTTTAAAAGTCTTTTTTTCTGTCCATCGGGATTTCAATCATAATGATTTTTATTAGCAAAGTAGTCGAATCCATTCCATGCCAATAACACAGTACATTAAGAAACGACTATGTTTTAATTCTTACTGCTCTAAGGACTTTTTTTTGTTTCCTCGCTTACTTATAAGCAAGCTTTACATCTAAGCACTGAGTCAATGGGCTGTAACCGATCCAAAGATGATGTTCTGCTCCATCAGGTCAATGATTCCTGAATTAAAACCTCTGGCAAACGTGGCCAAGGTAGATTGGATTGTTGTTATCATCTGAGGGAAGGACGAACGAAAACCACCCTCCTGATGGGTAGGGTGTGTATAAACCACTGTGCTCTAGCACAGGGAAATGGAATTCACAAGTGACCCATGTTAATCAAGTGAATCAAATGTGATTGTCCTCTTCCCAAAATTTAGCTCCAAGGTGTGCAAGCTTAGGAATTTCAGAGCTTATAGTAGAAGCAATTCAACAAACTTTGGCAAAAGCCCGTATGCAAATAGCAGTTGTGAACCTTGCTAAGTTTTCCACCTAATTTAAAGGCAGTTCATTGTTTGCCCAGGTCTGTGTGGATAGGTTAATAACATTACTTTTTATCATCATTTTTCAAATTTATGAAGATTTTAGTCAATTCCTGCCTACGAATGCTTCTGTCCTTCTGTTCATTTAAGACTATGCCTATCATATGTTTCAGCAACAGGTGGAAATGGATATGAAGATTATGCTTGACTGGGAGAATATGGATAATAAAGCTGTTTTAAAGCAACAGAACTACGAGACCAGGCTGCCTCTTATAACAAAGAAAAAATCTACTCCTGTAAGTAACTTACATTATCTTATGGGCTTATTAGACCTATTACTTTTCACTATTAAAATGAATCTGTATTAGACCTAAATAAAAAACTTAGGAAATCATGAGTTACGTTCACTTAAAATAATTCTTGACATTGATAAGTAATGATCAAAACATTTGGAGTGACAGTACTGGGAAAAACAAACCTGTAGCATAACAAGTTTAGGTACCAAGGCTCCCAATCCAGCAAAAAAAGTCTGAGCAACCTGCTCTAGGTGCAGATGTCCCTACTCCTTGCAGGGGAGGTTTGACAAGGTGACCTTGAAAGGTCCCTTGCCACCCAAACCAATCTGGGATTCTATGAAAAGCAGAAGTATACGTGGGGATGTGCATGGTAAGTAATCGCACTAAAACCAGGGAATCAAGATTAGCAAACTGGAGCTTGTGGATTTTAGGATAAGGCCCAAAGCTCTAGGATGAAGTTAAAAGGATTTTGTTGACAAGAATATGCTTTTAGTTGTACATTCTCTGGCCATTTTTTAAAAAGGCAAGAATAGATTCTGTTTTCAAGTGATAACAGGATTGTTAGGAGTAAGTGAAAAATGCTTGTACTTCGTTTTGATGCTCTTTTTAGCTGACTCTTTTTTGGAAGAAGCAATCTTGCCATAGGATTGCTGCCCCTGACCAGAAATCAGTGTTGCTGAATAAAAAGCAGAGCTTATACTGAAAGAGATTCAGAATCCTAGAGCGGCTACAGAAATGGAGGTGTTGCTTACATCTTATTCTTCTGACACGGTTTGGGAAGGAATGTCAAGTTCTACTTCTTAGCTCCATGCTGAGAGCACTTACTTTGCGATATGAGGGACAGGCTCGGATCCTTCCTTTCTATGGCGAGTTATTTCCATGTCTTGTGGAGGAACTTATTTGCAGTGAGGGTGCCAGAGCCTGGCCCAGGCTGCCCAGGGGAGTTGTGGAGTCTCCTTCTCTGGAGACATTTCAAACCTGCCTGGACGAGTTCCTGTGGGACTTGGTCTGGGTGATCCTGCTGCGGCAATGGGGGAATCGGACTAGATGAGCTTTTGAGGTCCCTTCCAATCAGTAACAATCTGTGATTCTGTGATCCCAAGTCTCCTCCCTACAAGATATTCTGAAGCACAGCCTTTCTTTTACCTCTAGTCAACCTGATTCCCTTAGTACAAAACCGTTATCTACCAAAGCTGAGCCTCAGCACTTCCATGATGCTGTCCTATGAGTGCCCTCACCAGTGGCCTTCAAATCACCCGTCTCTATTCTTCTCTCTGGTCTGAAAATGTTCAAGTTGTGCAAGATTCAAGTTTCGGTTCTTCCAAATTTCTGTTCTGCAGCCGCTGCTCATCTCAAACAAAGGAAGATGACTTTTCCTGCAAAGTGAGTGTGCATTTAAACAAATTCAGCAGGCCCAGGCATCCTTCCAAAGATCAATTATGCCCACAAATTTAGCATAGCACTGTGGTCCACAGGAAAGAATATGCCCCATGTTTTCACACGAGGATGCTCTTCTACATTTTAATTTATGTAATAGAAGCATTGTGCAGCAAGCTCGGTGCTGTGAGAGACCTTCTAGGGCGTTTGGTTTTAAACAACAGAAACAGGCTGGGTGAATGGCACAGTTGTAAGCTGCCACTTATAAAAAATGATTTTTTTGAAAGCTGTTGCCCAGACGAAGAGGTGATTTGTCTAACCCTGTGATATAGAGTTAATTAGAGAAAAGCATCATGGCTAATAGCTTTTCAGAACTGCTCTAAAACGCTCACAGAGAGGAATATGATACTACTGCGGAGAGCCATGTGTTTTACCACTCTGGCTGAAACACAGATACTGATCAGAGGAAAAAAAACCTTCTTACTGGTGACTTTAAATTACAAACGTTTAGTGGAAATTAGTCAAGCTCTCTGATACATATTTACAGCTGCTAAGGAATTGTTTGTGGCGGGGAAAGGGGCTGGAAAAACAAGTAGGTATTTCCTGTGTCTAATTGATTTGACTTCTATTAGAAGTTTTCAAATCCCGTGACATCATCTGTGGTTTGAAATGCTCGGGCTTCACTGGGGGATAAAATTTTGCCGTTAGGTTTGCCAATTCTACTCCTGTGATTCTGAATTAAGGCGTTGTTAAATGTGATCTATACTAGCACTTAGAGGAATGATAGCTATGGATCACCAATAGTCACCGAAATAAATCGATGTGTAGTTGCAGGTCTAAAATTACGTGGTCTTCAGGGTTTTTTAAGACATACCAAATAAAGTAGCTACAAGAATTTAGATGCTACCTACCCTGCTTTTACTCATCAGCCATTAGAGGGCAATATTTGTACGTACACACGCGGACGCAGGCGGCTACCCACGTTGGTGCCCTAGATATGTACAGAAGTTCAAAGATTATCTCCCAAAAAATAAAAATCAGCGGCAGAAGGACTCTCATTGAAATAAATTAAAACCTAATTGCTCAGCTAACTGCATTCAGGTTTTTTCCGAGAGTTGTCGGCGTCTGAGTTTTTAAGGAGACCCGAGCATTTCAAATTATGATGAGATTAAAAGCAGACTGGTTTGGAGGTGACTGGGTAGGTCAAGCGCAAATCTACACGGACTTTTTATTATCCTGCCCTTCGAGTAGTTTGAGAAATTATTTGTAAGGATCTCATTGTTTCATGAAAAATGTCGTCTTTTCTTGCTCTTTTGGTATTATAAAGTTGCTGACGCTGGATTTTGTGACAGAAACTAAGAACAATTAACCGTTGCCCTTTTGTACCTTTCTGGGTCTGGTGAGCACTAACGCTCCATCCTCTGAAGTTCTGTAGTTATCGTAAAATGAGGACTGTAATTCTGTTTGAAACACCATGAGCAGTCTGGGCATCGCTTCATTTTGTAGCCTACGTCTGGATAACAAATGAAAAATAACGAGTAGCTAACTATTAAATATGTATAATTCCCATGGAGCATCTCGCAAAACAAAGAGTAGTCACAACTGCAGCAAAAATCATTCTGATGTAGCGTGGAGAAGTTTCACAACTAAACCTTTCATTTCCCTCGGACTGCTGCTCTTTTACAGAATTATACCGGCGCTTTTTGGTCCTTGTTTTCTTACAAATGTATATTAGCCTGGAAACTTGAGAACCTTTTCATTTATTCATGAGGTGGAATTTAATACAGTGATGATTCCTAGCCTTCAGGAGTCGTATCTTGCATAGCGTGTCCCTAATGGTGATGGTGGTGACTCTGGGTTGTGGTGGGGTGGGGTTTGTTTTTTTAAGCGAACTTATTTGAGCACAACAGTTGTAATCATATCCTCAGTTATTTATTCTTTACTCAGTGTTTGCATCATGCTGATTACTGAAAGTCTGCTCCTTCCCAAAATTCTCAAGGGAAAACAGGGGTAATTCTGCCCCTTCCCAAAATTCTCAAGTAAGGCAAAACAGGGGTAATTCTGCCCCTTCCCAAAATTCTCAAGTAAGGCAAACCAAAGGAATTCTTTTCAAGTGTCTAGAAGAAGCTGTAGAAGCAAATCAAGTCTTTTGGTCCTGCAGACCCGCTTGTGTTTTCAACCTCTGTGTGTGGCTATAATTACAGTCAAAGCATAATTTGGCGGCGGTAGCAGAATGAGGCTTAAGCAAATCGATGTTACACTAGGGTAACTCAAAAGAAGCTTGTTGCGTTTGTATTATGGTCTGTAATCATCGTAAGCAGCCCAGCGAATTAATAAAATCTTCTTGTCACGAGAAATAAAAAAGGGAATAATTGGCGAGGTAGAGTTAACTTAACAGATGACTATAGTCAGCATCCTTTCAACCTAGAAATGGGAATGTGAAGGTCACCCGCATCTCGGATGACAAACGTAGAACATTTTGTTGGTAAACAAATTAATCTTTTGAAAGGTCACCATTTGTTTGAAGTTTTTATCCAGTTCTTGTCATCTGGAATTGGAGATTGACTGTCATTTTGCTAGGCAGGGGTGCAGCCAAAGCTGCTGAAGCTGTTTCTGTACCTATCAACATTCCTCGACAAAACTCGGTGCCTGATTGGGATGCTATGGGCTGCTGGTTTACAGCTGGCTCCGGACAAGAAGGGAGGCCCACCCCTGAATTCCAATAAGTTGGTCCTGCACATTCTGCCTCGTGGAAGCTGGCCCTTCGCCCACAAGTAAAATGTATCGTAGTTCCAGCCAACAATTATCTTTCTTACTTCCTTCTGTGCCGCTTCTGTTGCCTTTCTCAGAAAGCAGATGTGGGATTCACCCGAGTTCTCCAGCTATTCTCTTTCACACCTGTTATGGCAGAATTTTGATTGAGGTAAATGTCTGGGAGAGCTAGAGGAGGCCGTAAAAGGAGCAAAGCTTGATTTTTTTAAATTTTTTTTTCCCCAAGAATATGGAAAATTGACAGTTCAGAGCCATCTCCGGTTACTTTAAGCTCTTAAAATAGTTAAGAACAACATATAAGACCTGTTGTTAGAGATGCCCGGTTGTTCCGTAATGAAGGTTTAATGTTGGGCTTTCTGTTTAAATTGGATTTCAGTTTCTGTAGGAAAAATCTGAGGGAAATCACGTGTATTAATAACTTAAGATTACATCTAAGGGAAACTGTGCATGGTTAGGTAGATAAAATGCTGGACTATGCAAATCGAAATGAGAGACAAATTTTAATTTCCTATACAATTTTCCTACTCGGAAATCTTGAATAGAAAGACAACCAGTCATAAAAACTATTCATATTTTATAATCTTTTACAGAGACGGTTAAAAATTTGGCTAATTGGTCTTTAGAATAGTTCCAATGATGCTGGTGAGAATTTGTCCTTTACTTCGTGTTCAGTATTTCTACACCGAATTCCAGGTGCTGGTTCTTCGACTTGGAGCACCAAAATTAGGTTATCTGAAACCAGAGTTAAACATTTCCTTTATTTACTGCTTATTTCTAAGATTATTTGGCTCGATTGTTGGACCAAGATTCTTTTCCCTGGTAGGAACTGATAAGTTTTAGAACTGTGAGGGGAAACTCTTCTTTGATACTGCTTTGTTGCTTTACTGCTCAAGCTGTAAATCAACACAGAAAAAATTTACATGTTTAGACTGGAAAGCTGGGTAACTATAAAATGCAATGAGATCCTACAATTAGTGCTCATCTAGACCGAACCAAAGCTGACCTGATCTGTTGTGGTTAGCAGACTCAAGATCGGACTTGATATCCGACAGATCCCTTCTAATGGATATTTTTATTATTTCTATCATTCTGGGATGGAGAGAGTGAAAACCACAGCACTTCATTTGAGGTTTTTCTCAGTCTGAAGTGATTTTTCCCTGATGCTTAAAATTTACATACCTCCTCCTGCATGGACAGCAGGTTCTGGGGATTTGTAACACTCAGGGGACAGACGCATTGAACCCTCTCAGTTCCTTCCATACTGACGGAGAAATTCTTTCTGAATTAGTTGCCAAAGCAGCTTTGCATCTCTCTAAGTTTGTCCAAAGCATACTTCCTTAAGTCATGATCAGGTACCTTCAAAAGCCTTGCTAAAGTCAAGATGTTTTCTCCCCTAGTGACGATGCTGGCTAACCTGTCGTAGAATCAAAATAGATTGGTCTGACAGATTTGATCTTGACAGGTTCAAGTTGCTCATGGAATTGTTTCTTTCTGCATGTTCATAATTGGCTTGTTTGGTTATTTGTTTTAAGACTTTCCCCAATAATTGTGGTTAAAGCAAAGAGGCCAGAGTTCCTTTTCCAGTCTTCCAGCATATTTTCCATCCCGCAAGAGTCCCACCAGTGACAAATCCTGGCTTCTACTGGTAGAACTTGCTTGTGTGAAGAGATTTTCCAATAGCAGTGCAGCTTTGCCAGACATATCCACACTAGGAGTACTTTACCAGGTTAACCTGATGGTATTTTTTTTAGTCTTTTCCAGTCTTCTCGTGTATTTTCCATTCTACATGAGTCCCACCAGCAGTTCTGAGATTGCTTTAGACGGTTCTTTCAGTATCTTAGAGTGTATTTCATCAGGACCAGCCAATTTCAGAACCTCTGAGCACTCTGCTCTCATTTGCCCTTAAGGCAGACTGAAACCTCTTCCCTTTGACACTACAATTGAGCTGATTCTACTCCTAACTAGCGGCTTTTTTAAAGATAATTATGAACATACTTGATAATGTCATTATTTATTACCCAGAAGTTTTTCTACTTGCATCTCATTTTGCATTACCCGTTGACTCAAGCGGCAGCCATCGATACGGCCATTTTTCTGGATGCTTCTTTTTTCTTTGGAGGTCAACAAAGAACCCATGATTTATCAAGTTTGACAGCTTGCTATCCTTCCTGAATCCCACTTCATCTCTGCGATAGTTTGAGCTCGTTTCTCTAGCACTTATCTGCGGCACAGACAGTCCAACGGAGTTCCAATTTCTCCCAATTAGACTTGCCTTCTACAGGCTCTTTCCTGCCAGTTTCCTGAGCATATTGAGAACTGACCTTAGTGCCATTGATTTTATTCCGCTGTGCTTCCTCCTTCCCTTTGTAGAGATTGTGAACTGGGTACATCAAATCTTGATAACAACTTCTTGGGAAGATAGGTGGCAATTTAGAATCATAGAATCATTAGAATCGTTAAGGTTGGGAAGGCCCTCTAAGATCATCAAGTCCAACCTTCAATTTGGAGAAGTTCATCATGAAATGATTACTCTGTTATAAACCTTTTCTACCATCCTATCAAGCTCTGATACTTACTTACCAAATCTTATCAATCTAATCTTCCTGTTTTATAAACTGTAGTTTTGATACGTGGCAGTACTCATCTTTTCTCTGTATTTAACACCGGTCTCTATTCTTTTACTGGGGGGAAAAAACATATTTATAAATGTATTTAAAAAAAAAAAGTTGTTCTAGTTAAGTGTCGCTGTCTAGGTAAAAAGAAAACAAATGGAGAACTAATCGGAAAAATCCCTGTGGTGTTACAACAAGTACCCTATTTAAAATGAAGCAAAAAGAAAGGAGGGAAAAAAAAAATCAAATGGGAGAGGTTTATCCACAGGAGAAAAACACTTTAGAAAGGGTAATAGAATTGTTTTTCGCATGTCCCAGGTTAATTACACTCAGAAGCGCCTGAAATGAAAAAATAGTTTTTCAGCACACTCCAAGCATATTTTAAGGCGAGGAAGCCTTAGTCTGCACTGCAAATTAAACGCTCCCTTCCAGCCCTGTAAAACTGTACTTTAAAAGTCCCCGTGATGAAGCAGGCTGGGTGCTGACCTCAGCAGAGCACGCTTGCTGAATCATCATCTGCTGAACAAACTTTACCTGGACAAGCTGGAGAGGTGGATCCGGGTGAACCTCATGAGGTTCAACAAGACCAAGTACAGGGTCCCTGCACCTGGGTCAAAACAATCCCTGCTATCAATACAGGTTGGGGGATGAGGTGATAGAGAGCAGCCCTGTGGAAAAGGACTTGGAGGTGCTGGTGGACAAGAAGCTGGACATGAGCAGTCAGTCGCGTCCCGGGCTACACAGAAAGAAGGGTGGCCAGCAGATTGAGAGAGGTGATTGTGCCACTCTGCTTTGGTGAGACCTCACCTGGAGCACTGCGTCCAACTCTGGAGCTCTAAGGACAGGAAGGACGTGGACCTAATGGAGCTGGTCCAGAAGAGGGACACAAAAATTATCTCCTACAAAGAGGCAGCTGGGGAAAAGAAGGCTTTGGGGAGACCTGATAGTCACCTTCCAGTACCTTAAGGGAGCTTATAGGAAAACTGGAGAGGGAGTGTTTACAAAGACCTCCAGTGAAAGGATGACGGGCAATGGTTTTAAATTATAAAAGGTCTTATTGTGATTGAGTTGGCTTAATTGTAGTGAGAATGACGGAAGGGTGAAAGCATTTTGTCAAGTTTTGCTTTGAAATCTCAGCGAAATCTTCAAGAGGGCGGCTAATGCAGCCAATAGGAGGCTGAAAGGACACGAAAGAAGGGTGGACAGACTGGGTGGAATGTTTTTAGGTAACTGGTTTGGGTCAGCTCCCAAGTAACAAAGCAAATCATAGTGACACTCTGCAGTGTCAATGACCTTAAATCACATTACACTTGCATCCCTCCTTATTTTAACCTGCCACGGACTTTATAGAAATTAAAGGATGCAGCAAAGAAGAATTAAATCTATATCCCTAGTTAAAAAACCACAACAAGCCAGCAAAACCCCTCTAGGCTGCTTTTGAACTCGTACACTCCACCTGAATTGCTTTTCTTTGCAGCTTATTACATCTCTGCTCACAAATGAAATACGTGTGTTTTTACCATAACAAAACTCTGGGGATTTAAACTAGGCTAAAACTGACCAACAGTAAAATCAGCGCTGCTTTACTGATGCAACAGCCTGAAAAGGGACTCGCTGTTTAATTCAATTTCTTTCAGTTTATATATTTTTGTTGTGGCCCCAACAAACTGCTGGAGCTGCGAGTGAGTAGCAAAGTGTGGTTTATTATTTCCTTTTCTCAGTATCAAGCCACTTGCGTGCGAGCTGGTACAAAGTTCATCTTTGTTAGATGCTTATTGCTATTTTCGTGGAACACGAGGACGTGAAGCTTCATCCATCTAGATCCCTTAAAGCGTAAATGCTTCGTAATGGCCAGAACTAAAACGAGTGCCTGTGATTTCTCCAAAAGCTTCTCCGTTATGATCCAGCGTACGTGCTTTCTGTCTCCCTAATGTCTCCTGTGGACAGTGTTATTATAGAAATTGGGAGGCAAGATTAGAATAGTTCATTTTGATCTATCTCATTTCCCTATTAGGATGATAAGCAGGTCTTTCGAATTGCCTGTGCCTTCCTGTAAAGTTGATGGTTGATGTTACTCACTAATTTTGACACAACAGTGCTCCCACTCGTGGTCTGGATCCTATTGTATTAAAAGCTGTGCTCAAGCATAATAATCAGTCATGGAAACCTAGTATTTTAGACCAATAAGTCCCAATGTGCTTTATAAAAGAGCTGAATACCATTATTCCAATTTTGCAGATCTCTCAATATTTCCTAGCTTTGGGGTTTTATGTATTTAATATTATGTTAAGGTAGTTTATTGTTCATAATATATTATTTTTTAAAAGAAAACAAAACCATTTCCAGCACATGGCATTAGGTCGTCTTGCATAAAAACTCATCCTGGGTTCAAACACTTCTGTGCAATGTAAGAATTTCTTACCATTAGACTAATGGAGTAAACTGGTAACAGATTGTCACCCACAAAAATAATGGGACATATTTTTATTGGGTTTCACAGCTACTTGCTGACTAAAGATCAGACTGTGGCATCTCGAGATCCATTCCCATTTTTCTCTTGCCCTGATTTCACTGTTCCTTGTGACTCTTCTGAGAGTGCATCCAGAACATATCCTAATCTTACCTGCCCAATTCTCTACCAGGCTCCCAACCCATCTGCCAGGCTTTTACTCCAGCCTGTCCCAATGCTCTTTCCTAACCCTGCTGCTCCCAGGTCTTTTGCCTTGTCCAGTCTGGCAGCTGGTTTCCTGTTTTCTCTACCAATTCCTTTTATACTTCTTGAGATGCATAATATGTTCACACCCGTGTGTTGACGCTTATTTACCCCGATCATTCCAATTTAGTCAGTTCCTTCTTCTGTTGTCTGAACCCAGCATGCAAGTTACTGGAGAACTCACGAAGTTGCAGCTGCAGAGGGAGTTCTGAGCAGTGTATGTCAGAGCCCACCTGAACCCTGGGTACGTGAACTGCTGAGACTGAGAAACATTTGACTGAGCAAGGTTTGAGAGACAAATACTAAATTTCATTTTGCTTCATAAAACATTTGAATTTAAGTTGACTCTTCCAAGTCTCTCTAGGTTAACCGTTGTCTCATACTGGGAACAATTTCTTCATGGCAAGGGTTCCCCAGGCGTGTCCCAGGCTGCCCAGGGCAGGGGTGGAGTCCCCCTGATCCCTGGAGGGGTTTCCAAGCCGTGGAGATGTGGTGCTGAGGGACACGGGGCAGTGGTGCCCTGGCAGTGCTGGGGGAGTGGTTGGACTCGATGACCTTAAAGGTCTCTTCCAACCAAAACCATTCTACGATTCTGTGATATTTTTCAAGCATCAGCCAACTAAGAGAGAACAATACAATGTTTTGGTGGTGATGGCTCACTACTGTCAAGTGAGAGAACTCAGTGATGTTATTCATCTTAAAGTTATGTGTGTCGTAATGGTTCACATATTTGAATTCCAACGGTATTCTTTTCAGTGAAAAATTATTTACCTCTTTAGAAGTACTTCCTTTCCTTTCAGGTACCTTTCCTGTGCACGCATTTTATGTGTTTAAAGACTGTTCTGTCAAGAAATACTANGTAGCTGACTTAGGACATCGCGTCTGTTGAGCAGCAGCCTCCCTGAGGCAGTTATCTTGGAGTTCACAGAGTTTGGTTGCTACTGGAAAGAAGAGCTCTGTGGTGGAGGCTTCTTGTGAGACTTAATGTAGTCTAAATAAGCTGGTTATTAATGATTCAGTCTTGGATCTGCACTTGGATTGTTTTAGCAGTCTGTCTGTATTCACGATTACACTGCAGTTTACAAGAGTTAATTCTTGTCCATTCTGCATGTTAAATCTCAGAATCAGCAGCACTACACTATCCTTCAAGGATTTGTCAGTTTTTATAGGCAAAGCTCACCTACCTTGAAGGTAGAATATTGAATATTGAAAGATAAGGATCTTTCAGTAAAAGAGAACTGCTGCTTTGCTAGTTTTGATTTGGAATTGGAAGAACCCAGGTCTGCCTTTGTTTAATTCTTTCTTTATTGCTACTTATTCTTTTTCTTTCATCATAATATTTATGAATTCATCAGTAAAGTCATCTTCTTGCAGGTATTCTGAGCTTAACGGAACAAAAGCTTACCCCTCCAGCACAACAGATAACTCTTCAGACACCTCCTGTTGTATTCAGAGCAGCACCTTGCCATGAATTTCACAAGCAGCGCAAGAAATCAGCTGTAGGTGAGTACAAAAGGTTGAAAACAACCATCGATTACATCTCTAACTTCACTTTCAGGTCATTGTTTTATCTCATGGGGATGTCTAAGGAGCACTCACTCAGATTCTTAAGAGTACTAAGTGCATAAAGATGTTTGTGAGCATCACGTCTTGCAACTGAATTGGAATCAGATGTCTTAATCCCTGTGAGGATTTGGTCTCTGCTCATTTCTGAAATCCTGGTAGGTTCCTACCTTCAGCTTTCAAATTCTAGGCACCCAAATCTGAAGATCTGACCATTGGTTTTGGTGTAAAGCCAGTCTTACCGTAAGTCATGACTTAAACCAACTGCTCAAGCATCTGTTTTGCCAGTTTGATTAAAAGAATGACTTGTAATAAGTGGATATTCTCTGGGCAGGGGGATTCTGATCACAAAGCGTTCTCCAAACTGATGTTGCTACAGCTGCTTGTGGCACGTAACATCAGGGTGGACAGGAACATAAACTAAATGAGCAGAGGGCTCAGGAGCAATCCCAAAGCTTGAAAAGTTCTCCTAATGAAAAGGGGTGGTTGAAAACTAAGATTATACACAGAATAACCTGAACTATAAGAGCTAACGTTGTGTTGCTATCCTGGCTGTACTGTTGGCCAGCATATTACAAACTTTAAAACATTATAGATTAAAACTGAAAATCACAACCTGCTTGGGCGTGAGAGCAAACTGGAGTGTGCCAGTGCCTAATGGGAGGTGGTAGAGTATCAATTTGACACCGTTGTTGTACTTCTAACAATGAAACCCGTGGTCGATTTTTTTTGTTCTTTGCTACAGGAGAGATTATTAGTAGGGTGGACCCTGAGAATACAGACACTGTCACCTTCCCAACCTCAAAGGAAGCCGTTTACAGCACATATTCCTCCAGTAAAAGTAATGTTGCACCACTCCCATCCAGCAGCTGCACGGTTTCAGCCAGGAAACCAAAGCCGGCGCGGACGAATCCAGCTCAACAGTTGGAATCCGAGCTGCAGATTCCCTCCCAGACACAGGTATTGAGTCAGGATAATGAGGTTTTCAGTCATGTTTTTAGTACTGTCTTCACCAGAGATGGTTTAGGAAGTGACTAAATCACCAAATTGATACAGAGAGGGTTGAACCAAATCCAGTAAATCATAAATATCGAAATAAAATAGGAGATAAATCATATATTGCCCATTTCCATTTTCTCGAGTCTTCTACCTATATTTGTCTGTTATTTTCGCAGCATCTTAGCAAATAAGTCTAGAAAGGATGTTACGAGGTTATCTAGACCTCCAGGCAGAATTACCTGTACCTGTAATATCCCAGACAGATGTTTTTCTAACCTGTTCGGAAAACTTTCAGCGATAGCAACTCCACAATCTCCCTCGCCCATCTGTTCCAGTGCTTAACTAACTATCTTTACTGTTATAAAAGAGTTTTTTAATGTCTCATCTAAATCTGCCTCGCTGCAGTTAAGCAAATGTAGTGTTTCCCTTTATATTTACCGAAGACTATAGGGGAGTTTGACCTTGACTGCTTAATGCTTGCTGATTGTTCTTGATCCCCATGCAAAAGGAACATTCCTCTCTTTTTATGGCTAATTATTGTGTTCTGTGGCAACCTGTCTGGAGTATT
>WEIS01069926.1:20000-25606 GCA_013389965.1 Todus mexicanus
TTCAGTCATTGCCCAGTCATTGCTTCAGGTTGTGTTCCCCCGGCTCTGTGCCGCTACTGCTTTTTTCAAAGGCGAGTTTGAAAAGTGTTGTGGGCTCTTCGTTGAGAGGAGACTCGGAGATGAGCAAAATTTATTAAGAAAGCGGCAGTTAAAGGGCGTGAGGTCATGGCTGAGGTTGAGCGGGGAGGTAAAGCAGGCCCTTTACCATTAATTCAAACACTCCTCATTTTAGTACTTCTATAACTCTCCCTACGCTTCCCTCTGTGTGAACTGGGAACGTTCCACTGGAGTCGTTGCACGTACGCTACCGAAAACTCCCATGAAAGAGAAAGGTCCCTGATGTCCTTTCAGTGCCGCTGAACTGAGACATCAAAATTCTTAGTTCTTGCTTTGAAAGGTTGACCCCGCCATGGCCCAGCTCCACCTGGTGCCAGGATGAGCTGCTGCCTTGTGCAAATGAACAGCCACGTCCTCCAGCGCTCTGTCACCACCGGCTTTTGCCAACGTTGCTATTTTCAGACACCGTTTGGAGTTTACGCAGGTGTAGATCAACCAAAGCAGCCGTTCTGTGAATCCCCATCAGAGCTTCGGCATTTGGCGAATCCAGATTTCTCCGAAACGTTTCAGGCATTTGAGACCAAACGTTGTGGGTGCGAAATGTTAGTGATGCATAAACCAGCTGTACGCGGCAAACCAAAAACAACGGCACAGGTTATAGTTGTGCTGGAACATGGAGACCGGGATCACGGTAGATGTAGTTCGTTGGGTTTAGTTCATTTAGTGTAGGGAAATCAGCTGTTTTCCACCTTGGGAAATTTTAAATGTTTTGAAATTGTTTAGGCAGCATTGGTAGCGGCTTAAAATTGGTCCCTGCCTGGGAGAACAAAATGAAGCCTTGAGACTAAAGTTTAAGTCATCAGAGCAAGCTTTTTCAAATTTCTGTAGCTTTAAACATTAGAGTGGCAAAAAAAATCGACGTCTTTTACGCTGATGTAGTTCTGCAGGTGCCCGGTACCGTTGTGCTAAACACAATAGGTAAGTCTTACAAGAAATGACTGAAAATGAAGCTGATGTTTTCCGTTTCTCTCCATTTTATGCTGGTTTTGCTCTCCTTTGTGCAAAGGGTCATTGCCACAGGACCTTAAAACGTTAATTCCTTATCATAGTTGGAGTTTGCCTGGACGATCCACTGTTACTGTCTTCCAAAATGAAATATGGAGCAGATTTCAGTCAAACCAAGTTCAGCTGCTTGGTCACGTGCAGATACGTGACTACGTTGTCAGGATCTTGTTCCTGGCTCAGTCAAGATTTTCTGCCAAGCACAGAATATTAGGCTTAACTCCCTTCCTGATTCAATCACAGCTTTTGCAGGGCGCGACTCACGTTGTGCTCGTAGAGACGCGCCGATTAATTCAGAATTAGCCGAATTTAAAAATGACGGGTTTAGAGATGATACTTCCTGTGGTCGTGTCATTTACTGCAGTCTTTTTGAAGGCGAGATGCAATCAGTTGGGAGTCTGACCTCCAAATAGCTAATCCAAGCTCAGACAGGCTGCCGCTCATTCATCCTCTGCAGCAACGTGAGCAGGTATCACAGAGACATCTCCTTAATGAAGTGGGTTTGGTGCCTTTTATCTGTGCGAAGGACAAAATGTTCCGTGATTCTTGCTTAATGAGGGTGTCATCTTATTTTTGCGTATGTGTGTGTATTTAAAAAAAAAAGAGCCAGCAGCGTAGAAGACTCAAAATGCTCAGTCTACGTGTTTAAATTATAAAGCTCTCTAACATTTAGGTCTATATTTAAAACCTCGTGACATAAAGACGTGACGTGACATCAGATCACTAATAGAAGTAAATTCATGAAGACGATGCAATTAGTGCTATACCATGTTCAGGATCTGAAATGCTTTTATTACAGCTTTTTTTACTCCTAAAGCCTGTTTTCTTTCAAATATGTAGCAGGAGTTTTCTGAATACAGTTTTTTGCGGGGGGGGGCTTTGCTTGTTTTCCAGGATACCCCCAGTGCACCCGTGAGCATATTCCTGACCTTGCTCTCCAGCAGAATATGCAGCTGGGAAGGTTGTGTGACATCCTGGGTATGTTTCGAGCTCTTGGCTGCCTCCTTCTTAAGATCATTATTCACCCAGAGTTGGGAGTAAAAGACAAACACTGGTGAGGATGGACTTTTTGTATTAATGGTAAATATAGAGAACATCTCAGAAGTATTTTCCCTGCTACGGGTTTTGCTCCTGTCCACATTATTCATAAGAAGAAAATGCTGTTTCTTTCCAAATCTGCGGTGAGGTGAAGCTGCCTCATCCTGTGCCCTGCTGAGCACCATGAACAAGCAGAAGCGTTCAGCGTTCTACAAAATTAGGTAGCTAATTCCACCAGCGCTCGTTCAGGTTCACACGGAGAGAAAGATGTGCAGGAAAAGAGCAAACCCTTATTTAAACCAGTTTGTTTGCTGTGTTTGGGGTTTGGTTTGGTATTTTTTTAATTAGCAAATGAGGCCAAAGCCATCCTTTTAAAAGTTTTTCCTAGAACGACAATCCTCTTTTAAGCAAAGCAATGAAGAATATGATCTGTCAGTGACCCACTTCATTGGCTCCCCGGAATGACATACTTTACATGATCCATGTATATTTCAGTATCATGATTATTTTATAAATGCCATTTCGTAAGTTGGGAACAAAAAATATATTAGATCCAGAAATTTACAGTTGCCTAAAATAATAATGTAATTGCCTTTATATATTATCTAGGCACTAATATTGGGGTTTTTTTCACAGTACGCTTTTAGTTTTATTTGGTTTTTTAACATAGTTTTTCTGGTGTTGTTGTCTCTAAAATGATAGTTAGACACTTAAAGGGATAAAGTCAACCCATTAAACACCTTCTTGTTCTCCCTTGGAAATCTGTGACCATGAATATGCAAAATAGCCCATGAGTAAGATATAAACTAGTTCAATATTAACTAAATTATTGACTAGTTCACATGCTTTACCTGTTCCCGGCAGAGGGACATGGGTATTTACCATTCTGGTTTCCTTTTTCTTAAGAATACCAGAGGATTTCCTTGCTTGTTGTGACCTCCTAGGAGTTAATCTGTCTCTGGAGCCCCGCTGTGTCCAAAGGAGACTTGTACATCTCTTTAGAGGGCAGTGCTAAGAGGAGCAAAACGCTTTGCAGCATTTTATTCAACAAATTCACTTGAGCTTGTCAAGTTCGGAGAGTTCGTTCTATTCAGCATCACAGCCAACAGGGGCAAAGAGTCTTTTTGTACCCTAGCAAGTAAATTTTCAGGCTTATTTTGCAATTCTCCATAAATACCTATAAGCACTGGAGTAATGGCTAACAGTTCTAGTGAACTGTTCTTTTAATTATTTGTAAAAGTTAGATGTATTTTATAAAGGCTCTGTCAGGGCTTCAGATCCAGGGCTGGTTGTCGGATGCTTTGCTACTTCAATGCTTCAGCTGAGGTCCTGGCCTTACGTTTTTGACGTGAGTGGTTTGCCTGCAACTACAAAGTGATACAAAGGGGATGTCTTATTCCTGCGCCACGTTAGGCTCAGGCTTTCCTTAGTCCCAGGTTTGCTTCCAGTTCATCCACATGGAATCGCAGTTGTCCCTGGCACTTCCCAGGCTCTTGTTCCTGTGCCCAGGCAAGACAATGAAAGACTTCCTACAGATTTCAGCGGGAATTGGATCCAAATCGAGGAGAGCTTTCTGGCAGCGTCTCCTAGTGATGTTGAAAAGCCTGTTAATTCATTAGCTCGTGCATAGACATTAATATTTTCGAAGAGCAGAGGAGTTAAATTTTTCCATGTATTGAAGACTTCCTCACCTCTGAGTGTTTGTGTCCCCGCTGCCTGTCAGCCCAAGTTGTTTTACATGCAGAAAAGCAGATTTTCACACTGTGGTATTTAACTGGCTAATCTGCACACTCCCATGCCCAGCAATAGTTATTAATGGTATCCTACCGTGAGCTTTTATGCGGACAGGACGAGAATAGGAAGGGGCCGTGCAAAATCCAGGCAGCGTACGAAATTGCAATTTCATCAGCTTTCTCAACTTAATAGCTCGGGTTTATAATTTCCTGAAGTTAATGGGATATATTTTGAAAGCAAGCGCGCAATTCCCATCGATGTTAATGTGAGTCGCGCGTATAAATCCCCCTGCAACGCTTTCGAAACTCTGCCCCCAATATGTTCTGCAGATTGCATTCGGGAAACTAGCTATTTCTTTGGGTTGCTGACCTGTCTTCAGAGACATGCTGAAGCATAGGGGGAAAAAAAAAAAAGAGCAGCAGTTAAACCGCTCAGATTTGGGAATTACAGATCTCGTTGTTATTTGCTGCCTTCTTTTAGGGAAGCTGTTTGTTAGCAAATGATGGGGAATTACCAGCTTGCCGTTCTGAACGGAGCCTACCTTTCTTCCAGTAATGAACATTGTGCCCCCTTTGTTTTAGATGCCAACGTGGACGTCATCTACATCTGCCCCCTTCATCTGAGTGAGGAGTTACTGCAGTATTACAATAAACTCCTGGGTCTGCAGGCAGCTGTTAGATCTGGGAACCCTGAGGACATGGGTGACCTGCAGGACAGGTTCAAAATTCTCACCCCTGAAGCTATAAACAGCTTCCCTGTGAGTTTGTCTCCTAATTACTACAGCTTGAGGGATGCAGTAAAATTAAATTGGAAATTTTATAACTTGTAACGCTCTGGTACACATCAGTGAAATATTATTGCAAGTTTAAGGGCTTTACTGATTAGACTACTAGTTAGAGCGTCGGAAATAAATATCCTGGTTTAGCTTTATAGACTTGGTTGAGATAGTCCTATATTGGCTATTTGTAGACCACCGGCCCTTCTTAATATATGCAGGGGACTGGGAAACTCGATGGATTTATATCTCTAAGCAAATCGTAGCAGTAAACCATTCCTATTACTCAAACTTTATCTCTGGGTAGCCTAGCGTTCAGTCATTTGTGGGTTCGTGGTGTTTGTTGCAATTAAATCCAGTGCAGAACTTCTTAAAGAATGGAACTTAAAACAACTTAGGTGAGATAATAGCAAAATATTGTTAGTTCCAAACCTGTCAAGTGAGTTTTAAATCTATGTGCTAAAACATGGTCTAAAAAGAGACCGTAATTAATGTATGCTGCGTACGGTGGTTCTGAAAATAGAGTGAAATTGCTTTACAGTAGAGAATAATTTTATAGTGTAAATATTAAGTCAGTGTCTTAGCCGAGGTTTGGTTTTTATAAAACTTTGTGGTACTTTTATATCGCTTTATGTTTGAAGGCTTTTGTTATTCTTGCTGTATAAAGAGCGTCCGCCCAGTCAGAGCTCTCCGATACTTTTGCCTTAGAGAAAACTGAACAGAATTCATTTAAATTGGGGGGGAAAAAGCATCAAGACAAGATTTGTGGGTTTTAGGAGCTGCCCTTTCTTTAGTATTGTCCTTTTATCTGAATCCTGGAATCACAGCTCGACCTTCACCTTGTAAAGGAGAACTATTGGGATGGTAAATCTTTGATAAATACCAGTGATGCCTTTTTTTCCTTTCTTTTTAAATCACTTGATTTTGTTGTTGTGTTTTG
>WEIS01069929.1:0-10034 GCA_013389965.1 Todus mexicanus
CCAATTTTATTGCCCGTTTACTTGGAATTAGAAGATCCATCAGTAGCTCTTCATAATCAGCCATCATCCATGCTATCCTAAATAATATTAAGGAACTTAGTCAAGAGCACCTTGCTGTTTCTTTTCCAAATTGCTTATGAAAACATGAAATGGCACCGTTCTTATTGTATGGCTTATTGCAGAACTGCCGCGGTGACGCTAATCTTACGTGAAAAGTGACCTTTACCGAGGTTCTGTTTCTGTAAAGAAATTAAGAACTTAAGAAAAAGTCTAAATATCTGCCAGATGCTTGATGTGGTGTTAAACCCAGTGAATTGATACCTTCTACTTTTATAAACTAAATATAACATGAAATGTTTATATCCTCAAATGTCTTATCTACATTTTAGGTTTAGGATTAACAGTGTGTACATTTCTAGGTAGAATATACTGATTTCTGGCAAGTGAATGAAAAAGAATGAACAGAATAAAGCTGATTTGGAGCCTGTAAATGTTGACTCCTGTTAATAGGCTTCTAGTTACAAACTTATGTGCATCCACCTCTCCTTTACAAAACAGAGCCGAAGATGACCAAGCTGAAGTGAGCCATGAGGAAAATCTCACTTTCCTCTAATAGACTATAATCTGAAGGAAAAGTAGAACAAGTTTTGTAAGACACAGAGCAAGCAAAAATGTAATACCAAAAAAATTTTTAATGTCTCTCTTGGAGCTTATATTTTTGTGGTTTATATTCTCTTCATATTTTGTAGAAATCCTCTGCTGCTTCCAAATATGCATCAGTCAATTACCAACCTTTTTTTGTGGTCTTCAGAGACTAAAAATCAAATTATTATATGGGAGAGCAGGAGCCAAGGGAAGAACTGATACAGGAGCAGAACTGTTTTGCTGTTTCTGAGGATGTTGAGTGACAGGTTCAGTAGGGAAAAGTCCTTTTGCTGTACAGAACTGAAACTTCATTGCTTACAGCAATTATGAAACTTCAATATTTATTAGGATTTTTTGTTTATAAAGGAAAAACATGGATCAGAAAGAGGATAAACTTCAACAGTAACAGTGCATGGGATGGGGTTTCCAGCTCTGCAAGTATTTTCTGGGCATGGACAGGAATGAAATAGCTGAAGTTCACTTCATTTTCAGACTTCAGTTTTATATGGCTCTAAGCAGCTAGTGTGGAATTACCAATGACCTTTCCAAATAAGATTGCTCTGTGACAGTCTATACAAAACACATACCTAGTAGCTTAAGGTGTCAGCATTTACATCTACTTTTCGTTTTTCAGATAAAAGCTGGCTGTGCTTTGTATTTATTGAAAAGCTATTTTCAGTTTGCATCTGAAGCATGGCAGAAAAAAGGCAGTATGCTTTACTTACAAGCTTTTCCTTTTAAATGTCATGATTTTGAATTTTTTTTTTTACTAAGAATTCAAATAGAGGCTGATAACTAACAACATTTTTTCAGTTATATGTACCAACAGGAACATACTGGCCACAGCTTTGAGGCGGGTGTGCCTGATTTTTGTTTTAGTAGTGAGTTCCTCCAAGATGTAAAAAAGCTTTGACAGTCAAAAGGCTGTATTTTAGCCAACTTAGAAACATGTGTCTTTTAAAATATAATTTAGAAAAAAGGCAACAACCAAACAAAAAACCTAAAGAAAATATAAAGCAAGTTGAGGAAAAAACTAATAAAAGGGTTGTTTACAGCTTCTTCTATTGTATTTTTGCAGGAAAGTTCTTTTTTTTTTAGCCAGCCTAGTAGCTTTGGAAGCAAATTTTGTGAGTGATTCTTACACTTATGAAATTCTTTGTTTACTCTATGTGGCTTTTACTTGGTTTTCTCCCTTTCATGTCTTTCCTTTGAAAAGACTTCCATGAGCTGAAAACCCTGACAGCTCCCGCCAGTGTTTCTGTGGCTGCTGCACCCTGGATTTTTTTCTGACCATGTCCAGTTTTCTGCTGCCTTCAGGGTTTTCCCGTCTTGATGCTGGTTAAGCTCTGCGTGTGTGTAGTGTTAGGCAAGTGGAGGGAGACGTACATTTTTGATACTTTTGTAAAATTTGGATAAAAACTAGCTGACTACTTCATCTGAATAACATGATTTGTTAGGGAGTGTTTTTTTAATGAGGATTTGCGTTACTGCTATTTCACTGTACTTTTATTCACCACTTTGGGTATAAAATACCATGAAAACAACGAATGTAACTCCATATCCCAAACTGGGAAGATTGTATCAGTTAGAAAGCTGCTGCTGGTAATTTACTATTCTTACCTGTTGAAAGCTGTCTCTCCGAACATATTAAATTAGTTAAGAGGAAATTGGATATATGATTCTTTTTACTGTAAACATAAAACTATTATGCAGCTCAGAAAAATGACATGTAGAATTAAGAATTTTAAGTAGGTACAAACACTGGGCTTTTGTTCTCGCTGGTGCAAAGATCTTTTTATTAGTTTCTCTTCTTGTTCTCTAACAGATGCTTGATGTTTTTGGTTTTTGATTTGCAGCTTAGTCTTTTTCCTTTTTTCACAATTGTAGACAGTTGCAAGAGCAACAGAGGCAGAAGGAGCTGGAACGGGAGAGGCTGGATCGTGAACGAATGGAACGGGAGAGGCTGGAGAGAGAGAGGCTAGAAAGGGAAAGACTTGAAAGAGAGCGCCTAGAACAGGAGCAACTGGAGAGAGAACGGCAAGAAAGGGAACGGCAAGAACGCCTAGAAAGGGAGAGACAAGAGAAGGAGAGGCAGGATCGAGAAAGACTTGAACGACTTGAACGGGAAAGACAAGAAAGAGAACGGCAAGAACAGTTGGAAAGGGAACAATTGGAATGGGAAAGAGAGAGAAGAATTTCAAATGCTGGTAAGAACTTCAAAACCAAATGTATTCGAGTACCAGACTACTCTTTGTGTGTTTGGGTGATGGAGTGGGAGAGAAGCAACAAAGGGCAGTGGGTACAGTTGTGTAACAACAGTCAGTATCTCAGGCTTCTGTTTGCTGGAATTGCATCCTATTTTTTATGGAAAGAAGTCCAATAGCTTTGACTTTTCTGTTACAGTTTTCCATTAACACTGAAATATTTTTTTTATGCTATTTGCTCGCTCCGTTGCCATACTCTCTGATTGCTTGAAGAACCTGAATCATATTGGGCACCTCCAACATTGGTTAAAGTAGGATGAGTTAAAATTTCTAAATACCTTATAATTGCTCTATTCAACAAGATGTATTCTCATTACATAATTTGGAAAAAAACTAACCCTAAATGTATCAGGCTGAGTGTGTTAATATAGAAGATGTGTATCTATATAAGACAAAGTAATAGTAAGAGAAAAGCTTTTCAGTATGAGGTCTGGCTCAGTTTATCATTGTAGTAACATTTCAGTGAAATGTATCATGTATATTTGTAGGTAAGATAACGCACTGCCTCCAGAAATGTGTCCACGGATAACTGAAAGCTTTCTCATTTTGGTAATAACAACGGAACGTTAGTCAAGCACTTGGTTGTTCTTTAGTAGCAAATTCAATCTGCATAAGAAGTTCGCTCTTGGTAAAAGTCAAAGAATATTATGTAAGAGCTAGTCATTTTAGAGCAGAGGATTTTACTCGTAGTTTTAGTCTCGGTACTTAAAAGTTTGTGATGGAGCTTTTTCTGGGGAAGAGAAAGATGATATTTGCTGCCTGTGGTATGACTTTTGTTAGTGCAATTGTAACAAATGTTAAGATCACTACACTTGCTTGCACTCTGCAACCAAACAAGAAGATAAAAGCTGATAAAAGACTGATTAATCAACCCTATATCTAATCCATCTCACAGATGGGATTTGAGAAAAGTTACACTAGAACATACTTTTAAATTCAAATGTTGGCACAAAAATAGTTGGTAAAATTTAAAAGCAGCTGTCGGTAATATATAAAACTTTCCTAACAGTATTTTCACTTGTGCCTAATCCTCTGGTACTAACTGTAGTCTACATTTATACATTTTGTTTGAATGCTGGTTTTGTTGCTTCATTAGCTCCCTTTTTCTCTTTCTCCTTTTTTTATCCTGCCTTTGCTGCTGCTTTCCATCTTCTATCCAGCTCCATCTTTCGACAACTCCCCGTATAGCACTCCACTTCCTGAATACTCCAGTTGCCAGCCTCCTTCAGCACCTCCTCCATCATATGCAAAAGCAGTCTCAGCACCAATGTCAGAGGCCGCACCGGAGTACGCTGTAGTGACTTCTGCACCACCGACTTCCACTCCCCCTACACCGCCTCTAAGGCACTCTGCATCACGTTTTGCTACATCTTTAGGCTCAGCTTTCCACCCTGTTCTCCCCCATTATGCTACGGTTCCTCGTCCGCTGAACAAAAGTTCTCGGCCCCCTTCTCCTGTCAATGCCCCGTCGACTTTACCTCCAAATACAAAGCCTGTTGCCTGGTCTGCGCCCAGTTTTGCCCCCCTTCCCCCATCTCCACCAGTAATGATAAGCAGTCCACCAGGCAAAGCTACCGGTCCGAGACCTGTCCTCCCAGTGTCGGCTTCTAATCCAGTGACCCAGACGTCCACATCTCCCACGGCTCCTAACGGGCTTCCTGAAAACCTGGCTTATCCGGTTCCTTCACCTTCTACCTCAGGTCCAACTCCGCCTCCGCCGCCTCCTCCCCCCCCACTGCCTTCCTTTCCGCCTCTGTCACTCTCTGGACCTCAAGCTTCCCCTTCTCCCAACTCCCCGAATGCCTCGACTCCCTCATCCAAGCCTAGTGTTCTCCCTTCTCCCTCTGCAGCTACCCCTGCCTCTGTTGAGAACTCTCTAAACTCTGTGCTGGGAGACTCCTCTGCTTCTGAGCCAGTCTTGCAGGCAGCCTCTCAGCCGATTGAACCTACGACCCAGCAGGGTAAGGCTTTCTGTTATTGCTACTAATGCACTAATCAGGAATGCAGTCGAAACCAATTGGTACCAAAGCCCGTAACTGCCCCAATGAATTCATACAATGCTTCCAAAGTTGCAGTGATCTTAATACCACAACGAAATACTGTTTGGAGAACTGGGGAAGGGAAATGTTAAAGCTCCGTCGATAAGAGTCAATGTTCTGTGGCCTGTCTTAAGTAAAATTCTGATTTCTGAAGCTCTCCTGTGTTGAGAACAGAGCTTGGTGAATACTCAGTAAATCTTGAACTATTAGTTTATTTGGAACATGGTGTTAATTGGCAGCATCCTTAGTTTCCTAATGGCAGCCAACATGGAAGAACGTATGTGCGGCTTTGGACATGTGAATGACCTTAAGTGAGGTATAATCTGAACCACTTTGATACTCTTGTGTCATTTCACATTTAGGAAGTAGTATGTAACACCTACTGCATTTCTTTCTGTACAATGGTTGTATTTTGATGTATGGCTATATACGCGCACATATATATACACACACACATCAAGACATGTTTTCATGTGGAATTCTACTAGCATAGCTAAAAAGACTTTAACAAGAAAAAGTTTGGCTAACCAGGTGACAGTCTTAGTGGACACTGTAGCAATATGATAGAAGTGTGGTTTACATGGATCTAAATGTCTTCGTTACCCTGAATCCTGCTTTTATATTGATTTGGTAGATTTAGATCTTTGTGCCTAACTCTACAATAGCTTAACTAAAGCTGTGGGCAGAGGGGCTCTTGGGGTATGAGCCCACAGTGGCTTCATTACCCACAAGCCGTGCAGAGTAGTGTTTATACCCTCTTGTCTTAAGTGAAGGTGTGAACTACTCTGGGATGGAGGAGAAATAAGGTGAATGGCTTCACTTGTAGTATGGAATAAAAGTGTGCACTTGGGTGGTGAGTGAAGCCAAGAGAGTTTAAAAGGCCTTTAAATTTACATAGTGGCTAGCAGACTAGGAAACCAGGAAGACCTGTGTGTGAAATTCCTGCCTGTAGAGATTGCTTAAGGCAGTTGTGCAGCATTTTTAGTAGCTTAGGGCAGTTTGGACAAGGTGGGGGTGGGGATGCGTAGGGCTGTTTTCTGAGTCACAATTTCTTAAACTCTTCCTAGAATAATAACAGTGATCATCTGAATATTCTTCCTTCAGAACAGATATCAATGTGAATTTAAAGCATTAAAGGAATCCTAGTTAAAAAAAAAAGGAAGAGGTTGATCCCATCAGCTTAAAATATGTCAGTCTTCTAACTCACTAATTAGTGCTTGTATTAAGTTTCTGAAGTTGATTCTTGGACTGGTTTTTTTAGAGGAAAGATTTTTATACAGGTTAGAAATTAGTATTGGAAGTCAAAACAGTTCAAGGGCTCAGATGTTTGGGTGGTGTGTTAAATGCTTGTTAGTACAGTGAAGAGTCTCTCTGTGTTCAGCACCATTTGAACTTACAATATTGTTCCTATGTGGTATGATGCTCGTGCCTGCCTTGACTCTTTATAAAAGCTTTGCCTGTTTCCCAGTGTAAGATTCTTGATTGCAGCACAGAACCTGACTGGAGGGGTTTTATATGTCTCTGAAACTCTCTGATCTCTTGTAGAATACTATGTAATTTTTTTAGTGCATTTAATAGGAGCACTTCTCTCCTGCTGAAACTTGGAATGTGTTCTTGCCTATGAAAAAGACCCTTACCACTATTAAGTCTCATACACTGAACAAAAGAACCAGCATTTCAATGGAAATAAGATTTTTCTTGTCTGAATCCTTAATATAGTCTATTTGTTTTCTCTTTGATAATAGGTGTTGTCCAAGGACCACCTGCACCTCCTCCCCCGCCTCCCCTGCCCCCAGGCCCAGCTCAGTCTTCAGTAGCAGCCCCACCTCCTCCTGGCCCACCACCACCACCTCCACTTCCACCTTCAGGGCCTCCGCCACCACCACCACCACCTCCTCCACTTCCTAGCCAAGGTCCTTCCGTTCCCCTTCCACCACCTGCTCCCCCCCTCCCTGCCTCTGGATTTTCAGTGGGATTTGTGTCCGAAGAAAATCGCCCTTTAACTGGACTAGCAGCTGCACTTGCTGGAGCCAAACTTAGGAAAGTCTCACGGGTAAATACAGCTCTTGTTTGTTTTTCCGATTCCCATCTCTAAATCCTGTCTTCCTGAACTCGTTGTAATTTTTGCTTGAGATTAGTTGCAGTATCAAGACACTTGGGGTAGGCTTAATTCATTATTATTCATTATACCGGCCCACCACGTTCTTTATACAGTTGTTTCTTTCTCACATGTGAACTTTGCTTCTCTTGTTAATGTGGCTATCATTTTATTTGCACATCTGCTGTTATTTTGTGTGTTATGAAGGGTGAAGACTCCTCCAGTTCAAGTGGAGGAGGAGGAGGAGGAGGCTCCGCTTCATCTAAAACAGACAGTGGCCGTGGAAATGGACCACTTCCCTTGGGAGGCAGTGGGTTGATGGAAGAAATGAGTGCCCTGCTGGCCAGGAGGTAAGAGGCTGTTTCTGCTGTGCTCCAGCTGCTTAGTCATCGTAGAGGTAGGATTTTGGGTGCCTGTTTGCAGCTGGCTAAGGATCAAATAAACATCGGCTTGCTCATGTGGTTGCTTTGTGAGGTTGATAACATTTTATGAATAGCCATTTTTACTTGAGTTGTAATCAAGTACTTTGCTTCTGTGTAAGTCTTTTGTGCAGCTGTAGGGAGGGGAATGCAGACTTCAAGAGGAGAAAGAATTGCACAGTCGCTTTGGCAGGAGGGTTCTATCCTTGAAAGTATTTTGAAAGTACTTTATAGAGCACCAATTCTCAATTATCTAGCTGTCATGCTGTGTATGGCTTAAATAACACTAAACATTCTCCTATCTTAAAGCCATGATGATCTTGGTAACTTTTGTCTGCTTATAGGAGAAGAATTGCTGAAAAGGGATCAACAGAACCGGAACAGAAAGAAGATAAAACTGTGAGTCAATAAATTTTTATCTACTTCACATTGTTCAATACTAGATTGAGGAAGATTCTAATGGTGTACATGAAAGATTATTTCTACTTTACCAAATATATATATATACAAACATTCATAATCACTATTTTGTGAAGTGCAGAGTGCTTGCACATTTTCAACGTACAATTGATCAGAGCCATTTAAATCTATATAAGAAGTGAAATAAATATTTAAACAGTTGATATTAATCTTAGATTCACAAGACTCAAAGTTTCATTGTGGGGTTTTTTTTTTTTTCTTCCTTCTCCCACCACTTCTCCCTCTCTCCTCTCTTTTAATCAGGAAGAAGCAGAGTCTTCAAGTTCTAAGGTTTCTACAACAAGCACACCTGGTAAGTGTGAACTCTGTTACTATAATGCTGAAACCTAATGACAAGTCTGTCAACTGTGCTGAATTTTGGAGCCTGCCTCTTCTCCCAGGATTACAGCCTGGCATTTTGCTCTAGAATGGGTCCTGAGTTAGAATTGTTTCAGCGGATGACAGATAAAAAGAACACCTATTGGAATGCTGTGCTTGGTTAAAGGGTCCTCCTGTGTCAGACCTGTGGGGCTGGTGCATGGAAAGCAGTTGGTAGTGAATGGGAAAGCAAGTTGTCTCAGTCACTGCAGGACAAGTTGGGACAGTAGTTCGTTTCCTTCAAGGCAGACATACAACACTAACAGAGTCAGCTAGAAACATTTGTTGCTTCCAGATACTTTAGCAAAGATTCCCTCATATGCTACTGTCCTTTCTAAATCAGTGTAAGTGCATGGAGTAGCAATTCTTTAACCATGATTCTTTGACTGAGATATGCTTGTGACAGAGTCTGGAACTGTGTAGCCAACACTTCTGCTGCAGGAGGTGAGGAAAGCTTCCAGCTCACCAGTTCTGTGGTTGGCCAAGATGTGTTGTCAGCATGCATACATAAATACTTGTGTTACAAGGACTCAAGTGACACTCTTGGATTTCTTTTCCTGTCCTTTAGTAGCACTTTGTTGTACACTTAGCTTCTCTGGCTATCTCCCCCTACATGCATACAAAAAGGGGAGGATATGCCGTATAACTTGCCTTTTGTCATCCAAAAAGATACTGGAAGCAAAAGGAAAATGACTGAGTAATGCATATACCAGTCTTCAGTGTGTTCTAGTTTTCTCTGTTGGTTGCTTGTATGTGTGTATACTTTTTCACACATGATTCAGCCACTTGATGGTATGGAGGCCTTAGTACTGAAGCAGGGAAATAACTGGTTTTGGAACACTTATAATAATACAGACCTAAAAGAGGGAAATCAAAACAGTGGAAGTGTTTCCTTTAACTGGTGGTCATGATAAGAAGCCTCACCAAACTGTTTCAAAATATCAAATGCATCCAAAGGTTTGACTGTTTCCTTTCAATGGAGAGATTTCCCTTCAATTCTTGATGATGTAAAGTGCTCTGGTAATGATGTGCCTTATCATTGGAACATGTCTTTAAAATGTTTAAGTGTGATGCTTGGCATACTGAACGGAAGCCAGGTCAAAAATCTGTATAATTATGTCTGAATTACCATGAATAATATAACTGAAATTATTATACATAGACTCACCACCATTTACATCTTTGGTGTTGTGCTTACCATTGCTATGTGCTGTTGTGGTGAACTATCAGAGTTCCATGTTTTGTCAGGAGGGGCATGATGTTGAAAGGGGAGACAGTTCTTCTGTGCTGAGTTTGGGTCTCCTTGCGCTTATTTTGATATGTTTCTACTCTGTTAAGGGGTTGTACACTCTTTTTATTTCTATTGGTGCTTACAGGGAGAGTTACACCATAACTACTTACACATACTAGTCCTTTTCTGTATATGGTAAGGGGAAGAAACACACAGTCACATGAAGCTAAGTAAAAACAAAGTTAAAACATGTTGGGTAAGAATATAAACGAAACAAGCTCCAAAATATTAAATAGACAAGAGATGTATGACCCTTGGATAATGTTTCTATTTCAGCTAGATAAGGATAATCATGTGGTCCTTGAGCAAGCTGTGGACATAGCAGAATTTTCTCAATTTTGCAGATACAGCTAAAATAACTGCTGTGGCAGGACAAGTCCTGAGGCCTGGTATAGCAAATTAAACTTAAGACTTATTACTAGCACTGGCATCCTCTAGTTG